>JARUHE010337787.1:0-18738 GCA_031471125.1 Archaeomysis grebnitzkii | reverse complement strand
AAATTTTATTGAACAAAAGTTGTTTATAACAACCATCTAACCAACATTACAAAGAATAATTTTTTTCATAAAATAAATATTTATTGAAATACAGCCACGTGAGATTGCAGGTCATCTATGGCTAGTTTAAAGTTACTTGAACTATTCGGTTCATGGGTTACTAGTTTATATTGAGATTTCTTTTGAAGTAGTTTGTATGAAAATATTTTTCGTTTGCCTCATTAAATGTTCTTTCATTTTCAGGAGTAAGCGTGAAAGGAAAGACGAGTAGTGGCCCAAATGGTGCTGTGGACTTGGGAATATTTGTGAAAAATGTTATCCACGGTGGGGCAGCTTCCAGAGATCGAAGATTACGACAGAACGACCAGCTCGTTAATATCAATGGATTGAGTTTGCTTGGGAAATCCAATAGCGAAGCCATGACAACACTTCGCACAGCTATGCATCAAGAGGTGAGGGTAATTTATTGAATTTTTGTTTTTTATTATCTGTTGAAATCCTGAAAAATGAATAGAATTGGACCCAATTTCTTGGTGTTGACTTTGTTTTGTTCCAGGGTCCCAATCCTGGATTGATAACCTTGACTGTTGCAAGGAGAGTCGATTCTCAACGGGAAGGTCATCACAGCTCAGGAAGAGATTCTGTTAATAGTGTAGCAACAAACTCTTCTGGGACAGAAACTCTGGGTGGTCTGAAATCTTCAATGCCTGGAACCCCCACACCAGATCATTCGGGTACTAGTGATCATTCAGAGGGAACTTTGATCCTCAACCGAATGGGTTACCAAATCTCGTCTCATGATTTGGGAGTGACCGATCCAATTGATGTCCATAATCCAGTGATCCAGAGATTGACGGGATCATCCTCTGCCAATCTCAGAAATGAGAGCTATTACAAGGCCACTCACGACACTTGGAATACATCACAGCTGCAGCAGTTTGTCATGAGAGGAGAGCGAGATGTAATCAATCATAACAACAATATTGCATCTGCAGCTCATAAACCACATCCGGGATTTGGCTCTCCCACGGTCAACCTCCCGTCACACGACACCGTTATAATACACGACGAGTATGATCCAGAGGCACACCGGAAATCCACCGAGAATGGTACCCCATCGAAGAAGTCTTCTGATTCATACACCAGCCAGACTTCCCTGGAAGAGTCTGGAGCTGGCTTCTCCAGAGACCAGATTGGGAGGCAGAGCATGTCCGAGAAGCGACATGCAACCCTCGATGCCAAGAGTACCGATACTTACCAAAAGAACAAAAAAGCCCGGGAAGACCGAGATAAGCAGAGGCAGATAATCACACAAGGCCAGTTACTGCCCGGAGAATGTGAGTTCTTTTTTCCTATTGTTTTGAATGTATTTCCAGGTCCACTAATATCTTCATTCATTGACTGAAATTTATATTCATCATTTTATTCTGTTCTGTTTTAATATGTTCTCCAGAAGTTTATAGATATGATGTATTTTATAATTTAATTCAATGAAAAAAATTCTTATCATCCTTACTATCTTAATTATGAAATATATATGTCTTCTGTTTTGATTAAATGAATGTTTTTGTTTCACACCTTCAATAGTGTCATCAAATTTATATTTTACATTAATTTTATTTCTATGATTTTAAAATTTCATTGAAAATAAAGTAAATTTGTCCTAATCCTATTTTTCAAAACATTTTTATTCATGCTGGGATGTAGATGTCGAAGATACTTTAACATACTAATCAAAGTAGCTTTAGCTTATATTAACATGATGCATGGTTTTAATATTTTCAAAACATTTCATTTGAAAAATTTACGACTTGTATATTTATATTACTAATTGTTATATCTTAATTAACATGCTAGTTAGATCATTAGAAGGTTTTGAATTACTTAAATGTCGTGTTTGGTAAAGAAAAAAAATTAATTTGGTTTGAGATCAATTCTAAAGGATTTTATTTTTCATTTGTGTAATTTTATTGTAATTAAAACTAAATGTTAAAATTAATAAATTATTAAAACAGTTGTATCTGAAAATAAGAAAATATTTTTGTTCATAATTACTTATGATGTACTGGATTTTCTATCGGGCACATATCCAGGCCGGATTTGGGAATTAGCTGAATGTCTCCTTTGGTTGGATGTCATGATAATTTGTACTGGATTTGATAAAATAACAGTATTTTAGTTTTGATCATAGCTTTATTCACAACTTGTTCATCATGTGATCTATGTAGATGCTTAACTATTTAGTATAACAGATAATTTTTACATAATGTACTAAAATGAAAATTTTAAACCTTCCACTAAAGGTTGCCCTTATTTATAGATTACAAAACAAATCATTCTTAACTAAAATGTTGTTAATTGCTTATGCTGGTCTAGATTATGATAAGTTCATATTGTTCAATCCAAATGTGTATGTTCAATAATAGCTAGTTATGCCAACTTACAAACATGCAGCAAAGGATTCAGTAAGTTAACCTAACTCGACGGTCTATAACAACGACATGGTTTTTACATTATTAATGTGTGTATATATAAATAGTGTTCTTATTCAATCACCAGACATCTGTCCCCCAAATTAGATATAAGGCTGGATCCACATCTATTACATCACTAATAATTATGAACAATCATTTAACACGTCAAATTCTATTAAACCTTTCATTGTGCAAAAATTTTCAATCTTTTCAAAGAAATTCTTAAAGTATAATTATGCATTTGTTTCACACAAAGCTGCAAGCATTTTTCTGAGAAAATGTTAAGAATTAATAATTCACATAAGATTTGCTATCATTTTCTTTATGTTGTAAAACCGTTTATTTGATTATCAAAGAAATATTTAGTGCTAATAGTGCCATTGTTGCGTTTACTTTAAAGACGGAAAGAAGATGTCTCCTGAAGTCAGTCCTCCACGTGAAGTAGGAATTGATGTTCCCACAGAAGAGCAAATTGATGGAACTAAACCTCCTCTCAGTAAAAAGCAAAATAAAAAATTGAAAGAAAAGTTCACTAAGAACACGCCTACCAAAAAATCATCTGCCAAAGTAGGAACTTTGGCAGAGAAAGTTGCTAAATCTAGCAAAAGCTCTGTCACCATAAATAATAACAATAACAACAATAACAATGTAATGTCATTACATCAAATTAATTCAAAAAATAGTGAGAAAAGTAAATTGGTCACCACAATCACAATCACATCTCCCAACCAAATGCCGCACAGCCGGTCACCTTTCACCAAATCACTCACGCTGCAACCTTCGTATAAATTGCGCTCGAAATCGGAGGGATCTGAAAATGTGGAGTCCCAGTTCGGTCTCTTTCGGAGGGTGAAGGCCAGAACTCCTCCGGCAACTCGTAATGCCAAAAGCAAAACACTAGACCGGTCACACTTGAAAGCATCGTCCAAACCAACCTTTGGACACGAGTTCTCTGCCATTATTCAAAGTTGGGGTAATTAACAACCTTGATTTGCATGTGTTTAGGTATTTAGAATGTAGGCCTGGTAGTATTGATATTCACTCTGGTGTTGGTTGTTATTTGTTAATATCTTGTGTTATTTATGCATAAATATCTGAAATAAATTTTGTACTTCAACAGATCATTAAATCATTCAACATAATTTCTAAATAATTTTTGAGTTCAATATAGGTTTTTTAATCAATATATTTTTCCAATAGAAGTTAGCCATGCCGTTTCAATTAATTTCATTATAAAAATTGTTTGCTATCAGTAGAGAAGAGTAGTCTTACAGCAATTTCTTTTATTTTTAAATAAATAAAATAATTTAGCTTCTGTACAATATTTCATAAATGTTGTAGAATTACTATCAATTTGAGTAAAATTCGGAACTTTTTGTTTTCAAAATTTTCAAGAAAATAGTTTGTTCAACGGAGACCATGAGACCTCAAGTATACATTTAGTTTGACTTATAATAAAGGTAACTTGGGCAAACATTTATCTATCAAGTTCTGAGAACAAAAAGGTCCAACTTTACCAGAATTTATGGTATTTTGATAACAACTTGAAAGTTTTTTTCTGTAATCACCTGAATAATTTTTAACATGAAATTATATTAATATTAATACTGAAGTTCTTCTCTTAATTATCTTACAAAATGTTGTTTACATTTATTTATGCAAGGATAAAATTAATTACTTTACAATTGGTGTTGGTGCATGAAAAAATACCTTATAAATTTGTTGAACCTTTTCAAAAAAATTCTAAAAATTCGACTTCTTTTGTCACATTCTTTTTTTTTATAAGTCTTACATAGAAAAAAACTTTCATTTAATGAAACTTTTTCTTTCAGATTGAATCTAAAAGTTTCTGCAGTTCTTACTTTTTTTTTGCATAGTCTCCTTAATTTTCCCATTTTGATGCATTACAATCTCGGTTCTTCACCATAACTATTCTGGTTCAGGAACCAAGTTGATCGAGAACTGGATCTTTTTTTCTCATTGCAATTAATGTAAAAGAGATTAATTTGTTTGGAAACACCAGATGTAATGCTTATTTACATGCTCTCACTATATTATCGTATAACAAGGCTGTTCACTCGCATTTCATTCAATTTTACTTCACATTATATGGAATATTATTAATAATCTGTACACAAAATCATAATATATTATTATTTTTATTTCATTAATGTTAAAATTAGTTTATTTGAAAATTGCTTTTGAATAGGGTAGGGTGAAATCTATGTGATTTAGTCTTTTTTTTATATTTTTACCGAATTAACCTTTCATTTACTAACAAATTAATTTTTTTCTTTACATTCAGAGTCTAGCGCATCCAATGATACAAAAAATATATTGTATGACTAACGAAAGTTAGCGAAAAAATTATTTTTAACATAAAAATATGTGGTGATTTCACCCTGCACATCGGCCAAAACTGCCATATTCTTTTATTACAGTTTTTTAATTGATATAAATTTTATTTTTTTTGTACAGATATATCATTCATGTATAAATAATATTTCCAAGCCTTTATTTAAACATTAAAACCCCAATTGTTGTGAAGTTGTGAAAAAAAAGTTTATAGTGATTTTTTTAAGAGAAGGTCTAAACCACCAAAGTTACAGATGTAATCACAGCAATATTTTAATTCATAACTTCATTGTCGACTGTCAGACTTACAAAAAAACATAAATGCATTGATTATTTAGTTATAGTTATCCCAACAGAAATCTGTTTGCTTTATAAATAGTAAAGTATTGATAATTTGAATAAAATTATAAAGCTGCACAGTGACCTCAACTCGTTCTACCCTATGTTTATATTGCAAAATTTTTGTTAAATGAGAAGCTTAGGGAGTGAGAATTTCATACAGCAAAAGAACGAGTGGGAATGTTAATTGAATCAAACAGAATGGGTATTAGATGTCAGCTGGGAAACGGTGCCATTTTTTCTTGAAAACCAATTTGGTTGACACCAAAAGCAACCAAGAACCGTGGTTCCCCAGTATTTCATCAAGTTATCAATTACTTTGAGTATTATCTTTCCAAATGTAGGGAACCATGAATGAAAAGTTACTAAGTAAATTAATTAATCAAAAATATATTTTTCCTGTTTCTGTCACATTTTTGACTTGCAACTGTTGGCTGTTATAATTAAATATTTTCTTTCAATCGAAGGCTATAAATATGTTAATAAAAGTTGTCTTATTGTTTTCTGTCAGTTAAAAACACACATGAGTGTGTTGAGTTAGCACATGTAAGGTATTATAATCACTTGTATTTGTTTTCTAACACTTGCCTAAATTTTGCACATTTTCATTAAGTCGAAAGTCTGATTATAATGAATTATCTCCTCAAATCAATTGAAGACTGAAATATATTTTGTTTTTTAACCTTATGCTTATCTAAGAATTAAGATTAGTATGATTCAAAATGTTTGTAAGTTTTTTTTTAATTTTGACTCGCTAATGTTTTTCAAGCATAATTGTTTTCTAATTTATCACCTATAATGTTTTATTATTTCTTTATGCATCCAAGTTCACATATATTTCATTGTTATACTACGTTTGATAAAATAGCTTAAATAATTTTAAATTTTGTTTTTTGATATTGTATAAAATGATATTTAATGTTTCGTTATCTTTGTAAAATATTTCAATAATACATTTTAAAATGTATATTCCACTAAACAAGAATCAGTAGTTTATTCATCAGACTTAAACTTCCATTTTATATGCTTACTTAATGCATGTGTTATGAGATTTTATGGTCTAAGTTTTATTCCTTATGCATTGTTGTTCACCTTTAGCTGCTCGGAATAGGGATCTCTTAAGCTATGATGCAACTGGCCAAGGACGTTTAGTTCGAACTTCTTCTGACGATTCCTTAGCATCCCACAATAATCAACGCACAACCAACCATCCAAGCTCCGCAATTCCGTCGTCTTTTGTACAAAGTCAAATTCTTGCGCATGAAAGGGGATTTAATGGTAAAAAGTTTTTTAAAAAATTGTTTAACTTTAATATACAGTACATACATTTTTATTTTTTTTTATTTTTTATGTCCAAATTATTCAGAAGTGCTGAATATTTTTGTATTCACTTGGAAAAGTATTTTTGTCAGTTGATATTTAAAATAATAATAAAATGATGTCATTGCATGTCATAAACTAACTTTCTAATTATAATGTAATAGAAACAATAAAGCACCAATGAATGGCCAAACTAACAAGAATTTAATAAGCTTAAATTTGCACATAAGTTCACCAACACTGTTCTATTAACTTAATCTTACACATAGAAGAATTTGTCTTCAGATAATAGTTGTCATATTGAAATTAATAAATCAATGTCATACAAATTTAATCGGTCATTTAAATTTATTTAAATATTTAAAAATAATTAAAATTATTTTTTAAATTATTAATAGAAAATTAAAATAAATTTTATTTCTAGGGGACTCTAAACTCAGAGATTTTGGACCAGGTTTGGGGATGAAGAAATCTTCAAGTCTCGAGTCATTGCAAACCATGGTTCAAGAAGTGAGTAAAATGTTTCCATGTGATGTTTTTTTCTGAATTTCACCATTCAAATAAATTATTTAATTTAAAAGAATAAAAAAATAAATTATTTAATTTTATAAACTAAAAAAATTTTTTTTTAGATGACTCTGGAAGAAGAAGGCCAAAGACTAGGCAGTGGCAGGGTGCCAAGAGGAAGGGGATGCAATGAGAGCTTCAGAGCGGCTGTTGATAGATCTTACGATGCTCCCCTCTCCTCTGCACTACAACCTCATATGGAAACTTGTGAGTTCCTTTCTTTCCCTTTTTCATCTTCCTCCTTTCATCATTTTGTCTTTCCTATTTTCCTTTTTTGTTGTTCCCCTTTTCTTATTTTTCTCCTTTGCAACTCTTTTTTCATTTCCCTTTTCTTATTTATTTTTTCAGTTTATCCTCTTTCCCCTTAGCATTTCACATCACATTGGCTGTCATGCTGGGCACCTTAATTCCTGAAATCTAAAAACCCATCCTATCCTTAAGGAAATATTTTCTGTTCGTTCAAGCTTTGAAACTGGTTTAGCTTCTGACATAAAAATACAATTTAAATTAATTGTCTTTAGCTTTTCAATGACACTTAAGGAGTCATTAGATATTAAGATTCCATTAAACAGCTCCAAATAAATTAATTTAAAAATTTTTATTGTAGTGGCCGAGGAAGAATCTGAATCCAGCGGTTCTGGATTTGGCCGAGGAAACAGTCGACAATCCTCGGTAAATTCAGCCGTTGAAGATAAACACAAGAAGAACAAAAAGAAAGCTGGAATACTCAAAGGATTGGGAACTATGTTCAGGTGAGCAAATAACAATAATTTTCAAATATATACTTTTCAATTATATTTCATAGAAATGGCACAAATATTTTTTTGGGTTATTTTAATGGAGTTTTTCTGTTTTTTCTTAGATTTGGAAAACATCGAAAAAGTATCGATAATGGAGTGTTGGGGCTAGATAGTGACCGAGAAATTGATCCAAATTTGAGAAAACAACTACAAGATGAACATGATCGAATGCAAGAACATTACAAGAAAATGGGTCCAAATGCAAGAACAGCACAGGTGGGTTTTTTTTCATAATCTGTAGTTGCAGTAAGCCCAAAGTGATAACTTACTTGTGTTATTTTGCCATGGCAAACTTACTGCTTCCAACCAGTGTTCTGTAACTAGGAATTATACCTGCTTTCTTGTATATCTTTTAACAGTTATAAAGTAGAGAGAACTTATTATAAAAACCTGGTTCTCCAGACTTTGGCCCAAAATCCATATAATGAATGAATTGTAAATTAAAAACAGTCTCAGAGATCATATTTTCCAATATTTTGTAATTCCCATCTTTTTTGAAGGATGCTCCAATGCCTTTAAGTGAAGAAATGATGAGGTTGCAAAATGACCATCCATCCAATGGTGATGACGACTCCAACCCATCACGATCCGAGCGTATGCACCAACTGAGGGCGGAGCACCAGAGGCGCCATGCTGAGCGCAACCGGACTTATCCTACAGACGACATAGAAGAAAAATACGAACAGGCTATTCGACAGGTAAATAACACAAAAAATAATTAACTTCTTAAATGACTCTCTCTTTTCTAAACAGACTTGATTGACTTTAAACCTTTTCATTAGAATGAAAGTTCTTTTTTTGTGGACAAATTGAATATGTAATGTTTTATTAGCTGGAAGGTTTTGTAATAGAAAAACATTTTACATCATTTTACAAATACATTTTTTTATTCTTAATTTTGGTTGTACAAATGTCCACAAAAACTAAAGCTTTATAATGTTATTACATTGAAATGTTCTTGATGAAATCTGTAAACTCATATTAAACTAACAGTTTCAACATTTAAATGGTATGAGGGTTTTAACTTGGGAATATATTTTATAATACAGTAATGTTTTCGTTAATCTTAAAAAATTTTTGACAGTTTTGTCGAATTACTTTTGAGAATAAACCATTCAAACCATAATGCTTTGTGTATATTTAAGTTGTGATTTAATGTTGATTTATTGTGAAATAAAATAAATACTTGATTTTGGCGTTCTGAGGTTGATTCTGCAAGATTTGACCACAAAGTTTTTGTTGGAAATATTTCAGGTTCTTGGAGAGTCTGAAGACCATGTTGACACTGTTGACAAGGTCAACAATAACACCTTAAACAACGCTGAAAATAAGCAGCAAGTAATATCTCCTTCTGACCTTAACCCTCTTCTCACAAAATCTGTTTCGTCTTTCTTTTTGCTAGACACTAACACAACTTCTAACAATAAAATTAATGGATTCAAAAGTGGACCCTCGGGTAATCAATTGAGAGTGAAACAAAATGGTGTTGGTAATTGCAGGAACCCCAGCAATAGATATTCTGTTCATGTGACACCAAATTGGGTTGCTGATCAATCTGTAAATAATAATCCGGGTAACTCTCGGACATCGCTCCACATTTCTTGCATTCGTTCAAACACTTCTCCACAACATTCACCAACATATCAGGTCTCTCCGGACAAGTACATTTATAATGATGATATCTATTCAAAACCCATAAAGTCCCCCAAAATTACGAAAACCAAAACAGTCCATGGCTCTAATATCTACAGTAATTTATGTTCTGTTACTGGCCAGCCTGTCCATAATCCTGTAGAGTATAGGCAGACATCTTTTCGAGTTGAAGATCCACAGAACAATGAAAGTTCATCTCGTAAGCCTCCACTACCTCCTAGAAATAAGTGCACAAATGCATATTTGTATAGACCTCCATTACAGCCTATTAATTACAATGAGATCAAATTACAAGATAATATGAATACATCCAAAAATATCAACAACTTTAATCCATCTTCTCAATCTAGTTTCTCTTATGAAAATCGAATTTATTCTAGTCATGGTGATGAGTTTGCATTTGGAAAGAACAATTCTTATTTTGATTTCAATTTCCAAAAGCCAATACCACAGAATAACTGCCATAGGGAAAGACAAAAAAAACCTGATTTCAATTCTATGGAAAAGGAAAATACTGAAAATGAAGTGGTTGTTGCTCGAAACCAGTTGAATGAAAGTATTACGGAGATGACCAGTAATTGTTCTTGGAACAACACTTACCTACACGGCAACAATAGTTCGAACAATTTGTACACAACTCTGTTTGATAAATCTCAGAATCAGTGCAGGAAAAATTACACCCCTTCCTCTTCATCTCTTCCTCCCTTCAACGAACCTAGGCAACACGTGGCTGCTCCATTGAGCAGCAGCAGCAGCAGTGGGAGCAGTGTCGGCAGCAAAGAGACTGTTCGGTCGTCCTCTCTTCCCCGAATGGGAGTGAAGGGAAAAACGGCAGCAAAATTTTCCCGCAACTCCCCATGCCCTCCCCCCGTTCCGCCTCCCAAACGTCTTCCAAATCCTTTGGCTCCCTTCTATTCCACAGATGTTCTTAAGCAAAGTTGTTTCTGGGTAAGGGTTTGCATGGGACGTGCTCTCACTTGCATGGTTTTTTTTTCATTTAGCAGTTTTTTTCTACCTTTTTTCCCATTCTCTTCTATTGCATGGCAATGAATTTATACATTTCAGCATGATTTAGACACTACTTCACACTGAACAATTTGAATTAACTATTTTATTTTTTTGGTTTTATTGTTGCAATGCAATTTTAGTGAAATATCCAAAATTGTAATCATTTTTTTTTTGTATTTAAAATGATTTCTTCATTTTAACTCTTAATCATTTTTTATTTTCAGCATACATCTAAAAACTTTCTCAATCATCAAAACCTGAATTTAACTCTTGAGATGAGCAATTGCTTCAAGTTGAAGGTGCTTTGGTGCTAGTACCAAACTTAAAAATTGCTTTCACTTTGAAATTATCATTGTATCACCCATTGTTTCTTTGCTTTTTAGATATACATTAAATATATTTATTATTTTGTTTGTAAGTTTTAAATCAGCTTTTAAAAAATATTGTAATTGTATAATCTTGTTTTTTTATTTAGTCTTTTATTTTTATTTTTGTAGCTATTATTTTTTTATTTTTGTAAGCTCTTATTTTTATTTCATCCTTATTATTGTTTTTATTTTTTCTATTAATGCATTATTTGAATTTTATGGGTTTTTTTTTATTTTGTAGTTGTATTTTGTTTATTAAAATACTAGAAAGATATAGCAATAATTCACTCAATATAAACTAGAAGAAAATTATCCCATATAGAAAACTCGAGAGTATTATTTTTTGGTTCATTTTTTTTAAAACCACTTTTGACATAAATAAACATTTTTCAAAAATTAAATTGAAAAAAGGTGAAACTATTTCTTACATGTTCTTATTAGTTCATTTAAGTATGAAATAAGAACTAATATAATATCACTGAATTGTATGAATATCTTATCTTGATGAACAATTCATGTTTTGAACTATTTCACCATATTTTACAAATATATTTAACTGTAGTTGATAATTTAAACTTTAATTTTTTACCAATAGTTCAGTTTGTCTATAATTTTATTTAAAAAACTTTCTGGTCTTTTACAAAAAAAAAATGTGTAATGGAGAATACTTTCTCAATTAGAATATATTTTATACAGTTAATTTTTATTAGATAGAAAATCCTCATTTGATTTTGATGAATAATGACTTCTATACTTATTTATAAATGGTACATTGCAAAATATTTCTAATATATTTCTACTCTTCAGCGTCTTCAACCAGTACCTCCAGAGCCTAAGCCAGAAGTACGTCCTCCAAAACCGCCCGGTTACGACATGTATGGCGATGGGTTGAGTCGACCGGGCAGCAGAACCGCCTATGTCGACCCATTCAAGTATTCTCACTATGTCAACTACGAACAAATTCAACAACACCTTCGGTAATTATTTCATCACAAACATTCTTTCTTCATTCATGTTCATCTTATGATTGCCTTTAGAAATATTCCTTTTTCTTTCTTTCAGCTTATATAAAATAAATTAATAATTTTTATTATTAAGATTATTCGTTTGGTCTTTTTTACAATCTTATTTTAAACGGAACCTTTTGCTTTTTTGTGGGAAATTCTTCAAATCTAATTTGAGAATTCATTATAATATCCATTTGTTTGTTTTTGATATCATTTATAGATTTCCAATTGCACTATTTTAGATTAAGCCAAAATAAGAATTTCACTTCCATGTCTATACTTTACAATATAGTGTTGCCTTTCATTTGTGGGGAAATGACTTCTTTCGAAATTGAATCTACTCTCAAAATATTTCATTGATTCATACATTCCAAATATTTTAAAAACTAAATTATTTGCATGTTCACTTATTTTTATTTATAAGTTTATTGCATGTAAACTCTTACTTGTTTCTCTATGTAGATTTATAAATTTCAATTCACATTAAACTGTGCTTAAAAATTAGGTTTTAAATAATTATTCTACTTTTCAATTGGTTTTATGATTGGTTGCTTTTATAATAAATACTTGTCTTACTTTAATAAAACAAATTATAATCAAACTACAAATATAATAAAAATGTTGATCAGAAACTTTTTTATAATTTATGCTGATCATGAATAAGTCTTGTTTATCATGTAAAAAATGACTGAAAGGAACAAACATTTATGACAAGATCATTTTTGAACGATTATTTATCAAATTTCATTCAAGTTGGTAGTATTTTTATTATATGACTATTGTTTCAAAATGTAGCAAGTAATGAAAATTAAAAAAAAATTTATTAAATAAGGTTTTCAAATTAATTTAATGTTTGACCAAATTTGAATATAATTAATGATTATTTTTATTTTCAAATATTGTTTAAATTCAAAATACTTTTTGAGTAATTTGTTTTTATAAAAAAAATAAAAAATAAACTAAAGTGAAAGATTTTTCTATTATTTGAGAGAACATTTTTATTAAATGTTAAATTGTTTTTTTAGTTTTCAAATTGTGTCAAACACAACCTTGATAATCTTTGCTATTCAAATGTAGTTAAAATCTTGTGCTTTAAATTATTGAAGAGGTGATTGTTTTTGTGGGTTTTTTATTGTCAATCATTTATTTTGTTGGGGTTATTTAGAGTAGTCATTGTTTTTATTTTATACCTTGGCTAAGCACTTTATTTGTTGCATGCAGCAAAAACAGGGAACAGGAGAGGCTGAAGAAACTTGCTAGTCAACAGTATCAAGACTTTCGGGAAAAGCAAACTAGGTGAGCATTCTACATGTCTGTCTTTTTGTCTTCTTTAATCCTTTTGCTTAAGGTGGAGGGAAATATTATTTTGCCATTGGGTTTTCTTGAATGGTATCAATTAAAAAAATATGTGCTAATTTAAAACATGTCTTGTTCTAATTTTAGTTTATTGTGAACAGTCATAATGACATCTAGATTTACCAAAGTTAATACAATTTTTAAGATCTAATTCTTTAATTATTAACCTTGAATAGCAGTTCTTTGATTCTATGTTACAATTGAAAACATTTTTGTTAGTAAAACCAACAAAATTAAAAGTTTTACAAAAATTGTTTTTGATATATTTTTCATAATTTAAATCTTTTCTTGTATGATCAAATTATATTGTGTATGAATTTGAAGATGTGGAGCATTTGTCAAAAGTTTATTGAACAGCTTGTGTAACTAACTAGTTAACAACTATTTTTTGTTTGAATTATTAATTTATTTTCACTAATGTATTCATTCCTAACAGGAATTTCCTTGGTAATCTTAGTGTTGACATTTTATTTATAAGAACTGATTTGCAACTCCATTTCTGATTAAATGCTTTAATAATCACTGCTTCTATTTTTCAA
The DNA here is from genome assembly GCA_031471125.1 of Archaeomysis grebnitzkii. Lineage (NCBI taxonomy): Eukaryota > Metazoa > Arthropoda > Malacostraca > Mysida > Mysidae > Archaeomysis > Archaeomysis grebnitzkii. The sequence continues at coordinate 4,952 of JARUHE010337787.1, read as the reverse complement.
TTCTAATCATACTAATCGGTTGGTTTGTGGTGCTTACTAACAGGCGTCAACAGGATTCAGAAGCAAATATACTTCACAAACTGGAAGAACAATTCATTCATGAGTCCATTTTAGCCAGGTACAGACTTCGCCATGTGCATGGAATGCCATTACGTTAAGATCTGTTTCTATGTTTGATTAAATTAAAGTAGAATACTTTCACAGTGTATTGTAAAGTCGTTTGTAAATTAGCGTCACTTGAGCACTTTTGTGTGTGCTAATTTTCCCGCTCAAAATTTAGTAATGTTTTTCTCTTTGTTACAATGTTATTAAGGAGAAAATATTGTTATATTTTGTTGTTAAAATCTATAAAAAGAATTGAAAATGTAATTTCAACTTAGTAGTACAGGATTTTACAATTTTTTGGTTGATTTAGAAAGTAAAATAATGCCCAAGTTGATTCAGTATTTAGAAGATGATCGTTCAGTTTTCAGAATCCTTTGAATTTTCAGGTGGCTTTATTTTAGGTTACCAATAAATATAATTCATTCCCTTCTGTTATTTGTAGATTGGTTATGTTTCAAGTTGTTAGATATTTAGTCTTGTATGTATTTTACTTCCTGTAGTTATGTAGACAGTTTATAGTTGATACGAATTAAAGTTTTCTCTGTCGAGGATGTAGTGGAGTCGACAACAACAAAGATTCCAAAAATTAATGGAATACTATTGAATATATTATTATTCTTTTGTTATAATAAGATATTTTATTTAATTTTGTTGTTGAATGTTCAACTCTGCAGATCTTGTCCTTATGCCATCGTCCACTTGCTTTGTTTAATGAGTTACAGAAAACTATTTTAGGACTCTTCATCCAATACTGTCAAAGGCCATTTTTTCAAAAAATAATATTTGTTTTTCTCAAGCAAGTGAAACGAAGTTGAGACATAGTAGTTATTGTTTGGTGTATCCTTTCAGATTCAACAAAATTTTGAATTTTTTGTTCATGTATCATATCACTTCAAACTTGTTACAAAGATGCTTTATAAAAATATGAACCACTTTTTTGTTCATGTATCATATCACTTCAAACTTGTTACAAAGGTGCTTTATAAAAATATGAACCACTTTTTTGTGTGATTAATCTTTTGAGAGGCTGAATAGTTTTGTCAGGTTTTGTTCTCAACCACAGTCAATGTTTTTATTTGAAGTGTTACAGAAAATTCTACTTTAAATAGTTGTCATAATTGCCTTCTAATCAATGTAGCTACTAAATAGTCACTCAACATTAAAACTTTTCAGTGACTTCGGCATAACTAGTTAGACATATACATTTAAATCACAAAAACCTAAATGAGTTTGAGTTTGTATACTCTCCTAGAAACCAATACTATCATTAGTATTTTTTTTCAAAAATTAATATTTATTAAGGTTTCGGCAAATAATGTTTGTTTACTTGATGTAAGAGTGCCGATCAAATATGCTTATTTCTATCTAAAAAATTCATATTTATTTAGATTTTATACAAAGATATTCGTTTACCTCATGAAAGATTATCTTTTATAAATGACTCTATTTTTTACTTTTCACTCTTATTACTCTAAATAATTAATCTGTTTTTAACTGTATTGTATCATTGAATGAATGAATACCATGCGAGTGTAATTACAACATTTTATGAAAGAGAATTTTTTATTAACACTTCTGAATAACAGATAAATATAATAAAACCATATTTTTTTGTTTTGTTTTTGTTTTTGAAAATGTCATAAAATATTTTGCTAGATAACAACTTGTATAAACCTAGAAAATGTATGATATATATATTATTAAATTTCATTTTTCAATTAAAAAGTTCATCAAAATTAATATTTTTTATAAGTTTTCAATTATTTATGTAATTGCATATAACAATATTGAATAAAAAATGTGTGCATGTATCCACAATTTTTTCAATTGAAACTGTTAATTTGAATTAAAAATTGATAGCATGCATTATAACTAACATAGAAACAACGCTTGACATAAAAATGTGTGGAAATTTTGTATAGTTCTCAGTTGAATTAAAATTTGGTCAAGCTATTCAATTGAGAATTTGGACCAATCATTCAAATAAATTATTGTCCAATTTTTCAAATTGAAATTCTTGCCAATTATTCAAATGAAAGTTTGATCCAATTATTCAAATGAAAGTTTGATCCAATTATTCAAATGAAAGTTTGATCCAATTATTCAAATGAAAATGTTGCAGTCGAGAACAACGCGAGTACCAGAGTCAGAGGTGTGCGAGAGAAGCCCGAGACACTCATAGGCCGGTGAGCAACTACTTCGAGTACGAAAGCGTGCAGGCGATGATGAGTCATGCTCAGGAATCTCACACAACCTCCTTGCCTCGCAGACACAACCAGCCACAAAATATTTCCCGCACCACCATCGGGCCTCCTCCGCTGCCCCAACCAGCGACTGCTCAATCGGCAATCAATAAAAGTACTTTTTTTTTATTAAAGTTTTATCCAATTTAAAATAAAGTCAAATGAAAACCACTGATCCTTATATCTTACAGAATTGTTTAACACAATTTAGTTTGTATTAGAACACTAGTTACTTTGAGATATTGATTTACATATATCTAATTTTTGTTTTGCAACTTTCAGGCATAGTGGCTATTGGGGGGAATTCCAACAAGGTGTATTCAAATGGGACTCCACCTCCACAGCAAATATTCAAGCAGCCAAATCAATATCCACATCCAAGGCAGAATGCTAATAACAATGCTCGAATCACTCTCAACAACCACAGCAATGGCAATGGCCAAGAAGGGGGATTGTATGCAGCCTCTGGTTTTAGACCGGCCAGTCACTATGGAACTTCTGGTCCAAGACATCAGGCGGTCAATCCTCCACACCACCCCAATAACTTTTCGGCCCCAAGATCGAAAGTTTGACATTAGGTTAAAGTAGAAATTACTACTTCACTTTCTCTCAAATTATTTTGTGCTGTGACATTTTTAAAGTTTATCTAAATATTTTTTTACTCTTCTAGGACAATAAATATGAACAAAGATAATTTAAGTCTGTTTTAGCCATTTTTTAAATATAATAAATTTATTATAAATTGAAGATAAAATTCAAATGTTAAATTAGGTGTATGGAAAAGTGCCTCAATAAAATGTTAGTTTTGAAACTTAAACATAAGTTTCCTTTTTTTAACCATTTTAAAGACGAAGCTATATTGCAAATTGAGCTAAATAAAAATTTTACTTAACATTCCATTAGGTTTCATTTTGTCCATAGTTCACTTTTTATGATTATTGTTTGTTATAAAGGTGATAAATATATTTTTAGTTGCAAAACAATTAATATAAAATTGAATTTATGAACATTTAACCATTGAATTAGTGTTCCCCAAGTAAAAAATGCCTTCCAATTTAAAATTAAAAATTATTCCAATCATGCCGTTTATGCACCAATTTACAACCCAAAGTACTTAAAAATTTTTATCTTTTATACTAGTCATATACTTAAGTAAAGTTTTCTTACTTTCCACATATTTTTACTTTTGTAAATATTTTTTTCAAATTTAGCAATAGCTTATTTAATATTTTCAGTATAAATTGTTATGCTATTCTTGATAATTACAGTTTTATATCCATCTTGCATAAATATTTCATGAACAACAAAAATTTCTATGAACTAAAAGTTTAAAGTTTAATTTACTTAATGTTCCTTTACAGCTTACAATGTGTAGCTATACCAACACTAACTTGTTTAATACAGTTCAACAAGAAAGATTCTATCCAAACTGTCTATGGTTCACATATTTTAATTTATATGAAAAATCTTTCAAATATCTAAATTTTGTGTGCCAAAGTAAAATAATGATTTTGGTTAATCTTGTGAATGGACCAAAATCTAATTGTGTAAATATTTCGGATCAATATGAAATTGATTCAAACTATGTATTTTTAGCAAAATTTATAAACAATATTCAGCTAAATAATGAAATTTGTAAATTAATGTATAGATTTATATGAATGAAGAAAAATTTATAATACATTGCATTTATGACACTGTTTTGAATGTGTTTATGTAAAATTATTTCATTAATAAATACTTTGAAAATGATATCTTATTATCCAACTTGATATAACAATTCGAAAAACAATTTTTAGAGCATCATTATTCTGCATACCCTATTACAATGGGTCAGTCTGACGGCCATAATTTAGGGGAAGACTAATGTTAAAGTTTATTCTTTGTTGATTGAAAGCTACAAACTTTCCATAAATTGACTTCTTCTACAGATTATATTTCTTTCAATAAATGATGGTGTAGAACTCTTAATTAACTTGAAAAATGTTTCACTTTTTATAAGAGACCAATGTAAATATAGTTTTTGCTTGAGCTCATTGTGCATTTATTTAAAAGTGTATTTTGAAAAATTAAACAAACAATAGATAATACGGTATACTGTAAGGATATATAAAGATTTAATACAAAATATTATGTTTTATAGCATTAAACACCTTTGAAAGATATCAATATAATTCAATACAAAATTTTAAGATATTTATTAAACAAAACAAAGTTGTTACCACATTTTGGTATTGTGAGAGAGAGGGAGAGCTCTCCCAGAAAATATAGTGTAGATGATGGTTCACTCAGTCTTAACTTGTTCACAATACAATATAGTCAAATGAGGACACAAAACACTTTGGGTTTTAATAGTTTATTTTGTAGAGATATTTTCTTGATCACAACGTTTTGGTTGGAGTGGCTTAGCCTTATTAAGAATAATGGATTATGGAAAAGTTATGTTTCAATGTGTGGGAAGGATGTCCCATGCATAAACTTATTTCTTTGTTTAGTGTGTTGGAGCGATATCCAATGCAGACACTATCATTTGTACTAGAAAGATGTCGAGAAAATGAGTTCAAGAGCTAGAGCAGAGTTTATTTTTTGACTTGTCTCTGCCAC
>JARUHE010337776.1:0-10605 GCA_031471125.1 Archaeomysis grebnitzkii | reverse complement strand
ACTTAATTTGTATCACTGGTGTTACATAAGATGGAGTAAGCCATTATACTTATGTAGCACCGGTGTTACATGAAACGGTTAAAGTGTTAAATATATTTTCTTGTACAGCATTTCATTGTTATATAAAATAAGAATTGCATCTAATGGCATGTAAATGATTCGCTTTTACATATTTACAATCCAAGTCCCTTATCTGATCTAAATGTCAATAAGTAACATTGCATAATAAAAAAAAAATATTTTGTTAGTAATAAAAAATGTTGCAATAAATTGTCTGTCTTCATTTATTATGTATAAATATAATCAAACAATGACCTTTTGTCGTTCGTCATTTGTTATTCCTCTTAATTAGTCTTAAAGTACGGAGCCAGGAATGTCTTATTTGCTTCAGCAAAAGTGCATAGAAATTGGTTATGGAGTTACCAAATTTATATGCTAGAAGTATACATATACTTATGGACAACTATATTAACTATTCGAATGATCAGCACTTGTATAACTGTATACTTGTATAAGTGTATGCTTGCATTTGTATAGTTGTATACATGTATGCTTGTATTTGTATACTTGTTTACTTGCATAAATATGTGTCACTTTTGGGCAAGTCATGTTTAACCTAATTATTATAACTGTCAATTATTATAATTATATAATTATATAATTATTATAATTATTATAATTGTCAAGCGCTACCTGTTCAACAAAGATACGAAGACAAATTTGAATCTCATCTGATTTATCAAAAAAATATTAAATATTTTTGTTTGTGAAAAATACAAAAATTTTTAATTCAAAATAAAACTAAACAAACTTTTATGGATAGGGTAAGTTGCCGCGGATATGCGTCCCACAACGAAATGCATCCACCTATCAAACAAACTATAATACCTTCCCTCAAAGTAGTTTGTTAAAACTTGTAAACAGTGCATGGCTAGAATCTACCCTCTCTGACAAGTTACAAGTAATGTAAAACCTTAAACCTAATGTATTATAATCTAAATGAGTTTGAAAGAATTACAACGTTTTGCCACGTGGCTTTATTTATACCCACGTTCGATGGATAACATGTTGGGGAAAGGGTAGATTATAACGTACTTTAATTTGTTTAACTTTACTTTAAAATAATTATAATAAAGTTTTTCAAATTAATAAGAAATGAAGTTATTTACTGGTTGTTAATGTTTTTAAAATTATCTTTCTTATATACAAATAAAAATACAGCAAATGCAATCAAATTTTTTGTCTAGATTTAAAAACGTAAGAAATATAATAAACGCAATTCGTGCAAGTGATTGCACAATTGACCGCAATTCGCTCTTTTAACACACAAATATAAAAATGTTTTTAGTTATTATTATTATTATTATTATAAATATACCAACTTACTTAAATTCATCTAGTAAAAATATGCGTTGTATTTAAAGCTTTGATAGTTTCTCCAATACACAATGCACTAAACTAGATTACTAGACTACTATGGTGCAATCAATAAATGAAATATAAACGTTTGAAAATAAAGTAGAAAAACGGACGCAATTCTGCAACTTACTCCATGTATGAATTATTTTTTCCGTCAGATATAACGGTACTTAATTTTATATTTCTTTATCTTTATTTATAATAGTATTTGTTAACAATATTTAAAACCTTAATATAGCGGGTCTATCAAATTCAACAGTTGTCTTCCCCGCTTCACATATCAGTGTTTATACTACTACCCACATCAAATAATGCGTACCCTAAAGGTATGAAGCTAACATTAAATACTATTTTTTTCTGACCTACTCATCGTAATTTGACCTTTATACTTGGCATTTAATTTTGTTTTTATTCACATAACATTTCTTAAACTTGTTTCATTGCTTATTGTAAGACGTTTCTATAATGATTTCTTATATTATATTGTATTTGTATGAGGTAAGTTGCCGAAATGCGTCCACTGGGTGAAATGGATCCACCTACCAAACAAATTGTAATATCTTCCTTCAAAATTTGTTAAAGTTTATAAGCAATAAATCTTTAGACCTTACGCACGATTTTTGATAAACTAAAGGTAATGTAAACAAATAAAACCTAATGTATTATAATATACATGAGCTTTAAATCATAGGTGAACGCATTTCGCGGATGGGCGCATTTCGGAAACTTAACATAATATTGATGTACACAATAAACAAATCATAAGCTATATCGTAAACTAATAAATATATACTTATTATTATATTTCCGTTTTGTTTTACAAACAAAATATTTCTAAAAGATATTTCATTTGAAATTGTTAAAAAAAGTAAAACATTAAAATTTAAGCAGACATACTTTGATGACAGTTGATTAGCATTGAATTTCGTAGAATTTCTATCTTAGAAACAATGAAGAAAAATGTCGATGTTATGCAATAGTAAAAATATTAAACTTTAAATATTCGAATTTATTATTTATACAAATATTGTTGTTTGCAAAAAGTTTATTTATTTTAATTTTATAATTTTGAGTACAGCACAAAAAGACAAATTTGTTTAACATGGTAAGAAATACAAAAAACAAATGTATTAAATACAATCAAGATATAAATAAATTAATTGTACGAAATTATGTTGAACATTTTTTCTGACATTTAACATGAACAGAATTCACAAATTTTTGATTCATTTTCTTGGTCAAAAAAGAGTTCTTGTATAAAATGAAGATCCATAGAATGCAATGGGGAGCTACGTCCAAATAAATTCATTGAAAGACATACATTGGTCATACCTCATTCAAAAACAATATTAAATGCAAGCTGCTCTTCCTAATGCCGGAGGTTCTAGTATAAACTTTGTATGACAATTCATTAAATCTTTTTGGCTCTTGAAAAAGGCTAAGATGTTGACCTTCTATTGAGGTGGTCGTAAGGTATTCGAGAGAGTTGGAGTTTTCGTTATCTTTTTAATTGGTGTCCAATCCCTACCCAACGAGTATTTTAATATTGTCACATCGATTGTCTCCCCTCAGAGTTTGTTAACATTGAAGAGAATTTTCAGAGCGTCGCTCTTGGACGTGAACTGAATAAATTGTTATCTAGTTTTGCTTTTCACAGACCCATAAGTTTACACACTTGGAGTGGTTTATAAAAAACAAGAAAAAAACGAAGAAAAAAAACATTTATACGACATTATATTTTAAAAACCTTTGTCATTAGAATTATTATCAAAGCCAACGTTATTTAAACGTTATAACAATTTTCCGAATTTATAACCAACTTCAATACAACGTTGTATGAACATTTTTAAAGCAACATTGTTTCAATTAACGATTATTTACGTTTCTGAAACGTTTTTTTATAACTATTCGACAATAAAGCTGTACTCAGCGTTTCATTAACGTCGTTGATGTAACCATAGCTCAACAAACGTTAAATGATGGCTATTTGAAACACCTTTGTTTTAAACATGTTAATATAACATTTTATTGAAGTTGGTTAGAGTATAATTAGTACGGAAAGTTGTTATAACGTTTGAACAACGTTACCAGATGTTCATACAACGTTGACTTCAATAATAATTCCAAAAAACAAAAGTTTTGCAAAGTTCAACGTTTTAATAACGTTTATATTTGGTTTGTTGCTCCGTTCTACTCAAAACAATGACTGAAACGACGTTGGGAACCCATTGGATATATATTATTGAAGCTTATGCCTCGATCCCATGTTCCAAATCTCAAAGATAACAGTTCACTAATTGCTCAAGTCTATAGCACACACATACACACACATACATACACACATATATACTCACACACACACACACACGAACACACACACACACACACAGACACACACACACACACACACACACACACACACACACACACACACACACACACACAAACATATCCACGGGAAACTCTCATACACTCAAAGTTATACACATACATACACACACACACACACACACACACGCGCGCGCGCGCGCACATACACACAAACACGCACACACACACATATACACATACACACTTCTTTTCTCTATGTATTTACATATATATATATATATATATATGGCACGTGTTTTCGCCTAGAAGTCGTATTGAAGCCAACCTAACGTACCCAGGATGAACGTACATTGGTGTGCATATCAATCTGAATTTTTAATGTTTTTTCATTAATTATTTTTTGTTTATACAAATATTTCAATTTCACCAACTTATTACAAATTACTGAAAAATACTCGATGTGACTGGCTCAGGTTGAGTTTGAATCTTGGATAATAGTTCTTACATATGCAGGTCCAAATTGATGTGCTTATGACTGACTGCATGTTTTAAAAAACCTTCCTATTAAGTTTAGCATGATTTCGTAAAACTCTTTTAAACCTTCTAATTAACTTTTTCAAGTTCATGAATATCTTGAAACAGTCTCGGTTTTGGGGGTATTGGGGGAATGTTATATTTTTTGAAAATCAACGTTTGGTTTCTGTTTTTTCATTTTGGTTTTGAAACAACGTTTACTTAGAATGAAATTAACAACACTACACACACTGTTAAAAGAGGTTTAATGAGGTTTGCTGTTTTTCTAATCTACCAGGTTTGTAGGTGTAAAATGATCGAAAGTTTGTTAAAAACAATAAACCTTGAATTATACACTTTAATTTATTTTGATAAAAGAGGTTTGTTAAACATGACCTATGGTTTGATGGAGCTATATTGATAACGTAAGGGAATCAATATATTGTAGCTCCTTCAAACAGTAGATCATTCTTAAGAACTTCTTTTATCAAAATACGTTAAAGTGTAAACCGCCTAATTCAAAGCTTCGATCATTTTACGTTTATAAGCCCGGTAGATTAGAAAAACAGCAGAGTTCTTTAACAGTGAATCTATACTGAGAAGAAATTTAATAAAACTTACAGTAAATCTTTCCAAATAATTGCTATTTAGAAGGTTTTGAAAATGTTTTTTTTCTTTTATCGGAGTACTTACATTCTCAATAACTTTTACGAACAAAATTTTCACAAACAGAAAAAAAGCTGTTTTTATAAAAACAAAATCTAAATTTGGTTTTCTAGATTTCGGTTTTTCATTTTATAACAACGTTAAATGAAAATGAAATAATGAACAACATTTAAAAGGCACGCGAGGTTGGTTTGCTTCTTCCGCTCATCTGAACAGTAAAATTCAGATCAGTGGATTTTTTACATAGGCCTCTTAACCATTTCTTGTACACAATTTTTTTGAGCCTCTTTTTAATCAAAAATTGTTTTTCACGATTAATTTTGTTTAATGATTAAGCTTTTTGTAACTAGCCTGCTGGCCTCTATATTTGAATCTTAATTATGTCTGTCTCTATAACTGTGACAATATAGATCAAGAAAAGCCTAATCCAGAGTTTTAATTTTAGCATTCGTATTAGTATGCCCACTACGACGTACAGTCTATAAGAAATCATAATTCTCCCTGGGGATGAGGAAAAATTGTTTGGAAAAACTAGCAATGGTTACGTTCAAATGCACATGCAAAGTGTTTTTTTTCTGCATGCATGCATGCAGAATCAAAGTCCCCGCATCGATGCGAGTATCATTTACTGTGTGGTATGAACATTATCAGTAATACGATATTTTAGCAAAATGCCAAAAATTATTTCCTATTTTAAAGTGTACGTTTGTTTTTGATCGTATTTAAGTTTTTATTTCACATAATTACAAAGTTATTTTTAAATAAAACAACTATAAATAAATTATTAACCTCGGGATGAAAGTATGCGTCATAAGAAATCATCGTTACTGATAAAGTTCGTACCACACAGTAAATGATTCCCGCATCGATGTGGGGGACTTTGATTCTGCATGCATGCAAAAAACACTTTGCATGTGCATCTGAACGTAACCAATGTAAAATCAACAGACATAATGCCAAAGTGGTGGTGATCAGGCGGACAGCTCCACCACCACAAGTGTCCATTGAACTAACGTCCAGTGTAATGTTTATAATGTATTCCGAACGATATTTGTTGTGACCGATGCTCGCAAACTGTTGTGCAAAAATATGCGTCCATCGATCATTTTTATTTGTACCCACCTCGTCCCCGTGCAGGTTTTAACGGTAAATAATTTGTTAATAGGCGTTTGGTTTGAAAATAACTTTGCACAAAACTGCAATACAATGAATTGTATAATTTTTGGTGAATCCGTTAAAGCAATACAGTATTATAGCAATTATAGCCAATTATAGCATATGCAAGCTAAGGCTGTGTTGCAAATCTCGCCATAACTCCAACATCGTCCTAAAAGTTATCTTTCATTAATATAATAATATTTGGGGCTTTTATATAGCGGGCCAATCGAATTTAACAGATCTCTGGCCTTTATCACGAATCAACCTTAATATCACTACCCACATCATAGGCCTAGGATTATTTATCTTTTAGCTTCAGATTTTGTCGTGAAAAAGATAAATAATTGATCAACATTTTGTAAAAAAATCAACTGTTATTATTGCCTAAAAAATAATTTTATTGAAATTACAAATTTATTAGGATTAAATTGGAAAGCATAACTTTTAGTCATAATCGTCCCTTATTTCGTGGAATACATGCAAATTGAATGGCTTACCACCATCAATAATCCTTAGTAAAGCTTGTTGGCCAGGTTCATCCATTCACAACGACAGAAGGTAAAAGACTGAGTGTGTACTTAAAATTATATTTTTTTATGTGTACTTGAAATGGAAATGCTACGTTGGCAAATGGTATTTCGGGCGCGAAATTATTGAGACAAAACTAATGATTTGGCACACAGCGGGAGTTCTAGCTACACATTTTTCAGCTAGATAATTTTGGGCAGTTTTATGAGGTTTTGAGCAAAACTACACAACTCTGCGTAAAACGCCTTTCATTGTCGCAATCACATTAGCAAAATACCGCATTCTCTGCAGTGGCAAGTGGATGTAGGGCTGTTTATGAATTTCCTGTGGTTATGAAATTGGTTTATGTTAGGTAAGAACTACCTGCCCCGTAGGGGTGAGTAGTTATAGAGGGGGCGTTTATGAATTTGGTGTGTACTAACTAAATACTGCCTGGTGGTTATGTGGGTGCTTCTGAATTTGTTCTACAGCAACTAAATACCACCTGCGCTGCAGGGGTAGGTGGTTATATGGGCTCTTAAGGATTTTCTCTACAATAACTGAATACTGTCTGACACACAGGGATGGGTGGATATATGGGCACTTATGCATGCATTTGCTCTCCATTAAGTAAATACGGTTTGACTCACAGGGGTGAGTGGCTGGGGAGGGTTGGTTGTGAGTTTGCTCTATATTAACTAGATACCGCATGCCCCACATGGGAGGGTGGCTATATGGGTACTTTGAATGTTTTCCATTAACTGAATACCACCTACTCTGCAGGGAATGGTGGTTATATGGACCCTTATGAATTTTCTCTACATCAACTAAATACTGCTTGCCCCGCAGGACGGGTGATTATGGATGTGGTTTACATTAACTATATACCGTCTTCCCCGAACGATTGGGCGATATTATGGGCCTTTGTTAATTTGCCATACATTAACCAAATATTTCCTGATCTGCAGAGGAAGGGGGTTATATGGGCACTTATGAATTTGTGCTACAGCAACTAATTACTGCTCGCCCTCAGAAGTGAGTGGTTGCTGAGGGGTGGTTATGTATTTCATCTACATTAACTAAATATCGCCTGCCTTACAGGGATAGTTGTTTGTATGGGTACTTATACATTTGCTCCTCATTAACTAAGTACTACTTTCCACGCAGGGGCGGGTTGTTCTTGGGAGGTGGTTATGAAAGTAGTTTACATTAAATGAATACTACCCGCTTCACCGTGTAGGTGTGTATGTGGGTACTTGTGCATTTGTTCTGCATTACTAAATATTGCTTTCTTTGTTTTCTCCAATTTTATTTTATAAGTAATTTATAATTACTCAACTATATTGCATTGTAATTTTAATTACAGCTTTTTATATCAAACAGTTATTAAAGATTAGAACGAAGACTATTATCAACTAATACCAGCTCAGAAGAAACATGTTTACAAACTGTTGTAAATGTAATTTATAATTTATAAGTTATGTTTTTGCATGTCCAAATTACGAAGAAGTTTATAATGTTATATACACAATAAATCTAGTTATATCGTTTTTTTATATTTGTAGAAAAAAATAATTTAGACGTTTTAAATTAGTTTGTGAAAAGCTCTAAAAGTATTTCTATAATTAAAAATTTGCTATATTATTTCAAGATTAGCAGATGATTTTTATAAATGTATAATATTTCTGACAAAAATGAATTTTAGTTTGTTTTGTTGATGTTATAGTAGTAATTTACACATTCATTAATGCTAAATTATAATTATTTTGTATGTGCTATGCAATTTTGATAAAGTATTTAATTGATTTTAATATTAGGGTAAGAAATTAAAATACATTCTTGGCACAAGCCTTTAATTTGTTTGATAGACAAAGGTGACAGCATAAATATCGAAATAAAATATTTTTGAATTAAAAATCAAAACACGAAGAACTTAAAACCTCTAACAAGAGATGTCGTGTGGCACGTTAATTGGTGAAGCTTAAAGTATGAAATAAGTAATTGAAACTACCACAATGCTCATGAATGTATAAAATAAGTTGCGAGCTCTATGTGTATAAGGAATAAAGATGTCTGTATAAATTTAAATAAATAAATATAAAGTGTATAAACAGAAGAGTATCATCCATAACAAATGTAACTCTCCTATTAAAATGCTAATTATGTCGATACTTGAGAAACGTCCTTTCCCTAGTCGCTTCTGAATGTGGACATGCGAAAGAGCTAGAAAGAACAAATCCGTAAGAATGCATAACGCAGAGAGAAAGAGAGAGAGAAACATACAAATAAGGAGAGAGAGAAGGTAAGATTTGAAATGCTTAGAAAGAGAGAGAAAGATATATAGAGAGAAGTAAGTTGAGAGAGAAAATTGAAAAGTGTTCAGAGAAACAGCAACTTCCCAAACAGATGCACTTCTCGCATCTGACACATGCGCTTGGTTTGACGTATTTTTTCAACATTTTATTATTATTTTTAAACTTTTTTTCATTTACCACAAATATTTATTAACTTCAAAAACCTGTAAATTGATTTTGTTAAATTTTCTACATTTACACAAACATTGTTTCAGTGAAATAATGATTGTAATTACATCGCAGTACCCGATGCTTCGATCATATTTTTAAGCACCGGATTAATCGGGGAACGGTTACCTTCATCGTTTATCTCTGGCGTAAACGAACAACATTCGGACGTTTAGATTTTGTTTTCCGTAGCTCGTAAAGAAAAGATTTATCTTTTTTATTTTGTTAAACAATTATTTGTGACCACTTATGCAAACCAATAAATAAGATCGGACTTAATAAATTTGCGTGTTTGAAATATTTAACTAATGTGTAAACTGAGGAATAAAAAGCTTGTCACGCTACACATCACTGATAGAAAAATGTCGCTAGCCTAATTTTTCATATGCGCACGCGTTCAATTTTTATTCCAACAATCAATCTATGAATGCTTAATTTTTCACTACGCACGTGGGAACGACCTTGCATTTTTGTGGGGCTTACACATGGAGGGGATTCGAACAGGGGTTCTCTAGGTCACGTTGGTATATCAATCACCTTTGTGTTTTGTTTTCAAACCGTTACACTTATATCTTCATAAATAATATTCATATCCTATATGCTGGTCTATAATAATGTCACCTATATTTGCTTATAAACAATAGTTTATATACTTTAAACTATACTTACACCATAATAAAGGTTTGAATATATATTTCTTTGTAAATATGATTTTCAAAGAACTATAATTATATCCTAATGTATAACATTAATATATTTATACGTTTTAAAAGCATGTAACTGGGCTATATCTTCTTAAAATGATATACAGTATATATACATATGTTAACATTGCACCTAAACAATAAGTTCAACTGTTATATTTTTTCATTAACATTTCAAATAACAATATTGCATATTATTGTTATACAAATAATAATAACACAACAAGTAAGATTATATGAATGCAATTTTATACTACGTTACCTGAACTGAATTATCACATTGTGTATATACATTTATGATATATATAAATTTGAAATATAATATAGTTTGTTTATTCTTTAAAAAACATACAACACAGTTTGATTAAGTAATACAAACAACGTCATTGCATTTTTTTATATAAAATATGATAGTTGCATATTTATAAAATAAAAATGTCTTTCTTGTTATAAAAATATTTCATAAGGAACAATTTTATTTTCTACCAATTATATTTAATAAATAACAAAATATTTTCGTTTAAACAGTTTTGTCCAAAAAATTAAGTACTTTTATAGAAATATTGAATATAATAAAGATTTGTACAAACGTATATATTATCAAACAGAAAATCAATTTTAAAAATTGTTCTTTCTTCTTATAATACCTTGAAAGCAACACTTACCCACTACTTGAAGTTAACAAACACGAGTAAATTCTACGAATTGAAAGCTGTGATTTTATATTCCAAAAACTTCTAAACTTGTGTCACTGTTGAATAAAATGCCATATATTAATTAAAATA
>JARUHE010337765.1:0-10605 GCA_031471125.1 Archaeomysis grebnitzkii | reverse complement strand
TTTTTTTGTTATATATTTTTCAAACACACACACACACACTTATATATATATATATGTGTGTATATAGATACATACAAACAAAAATGTATATATATATATATCTTCTGGCAAGGGAATCAAAATATATTACATAGTCAGAATGTATCATTGTACTAACGGTAATTATCGCGTGGCATCTTATTTTATCATCTGAATCCCCAGGACAAATAATGATAATTATCCTCATTTATTATTGGGTTTTATGCATAATTATCCACATTTATCATTTATGTTTTATGCATAATTATACTTGCAACTCCAAGCAAAAATATTTGGACACTATACATTTATTTTATTTATGTTACACATTAATAGGCATTCATAAAAATTAATTATATGTATTAACAAACAAAGAAAAATCACATTTAATTATATTTAAATACAAAACTCAACAAAAGCATGAATTATGTTTTATATATATATTTATGTATAATAACCAACTATAAAGTAATGATAATGACATATATAGATTATCTTGCACAAAGAAAAAAATGTTAATTACGGTTTATTATTTTTAAGTTTTTCCGAAACCTAAAAAAATATTACTGAGCGATAACGAACATCCTTTTGCTATCTTTCTTCTACCAATAGATAAGAAACATATTCTTTTATCTATTTCAGATAACAGTTTAGATTTTTAGGGTCTGTTGTTATCTTTGTTATCGGTCGTTCCAATGGCCTGATATGAATCACAAGTCTTTTGCTTAATGATTAACACTTTAACCGTTTCTTGTAACACCTGTGATACATAAATCGAATAGCCATTAGATTTATGTATCATCGGTGTTACAAGAAACGGTTAAAGTGTTAATTCCATACTTTTCGCACTTTGACTAAATCGAAGCCGATTTATAAGCAAGATCTTGCACTTTTACACGATTTGTTTTGCGTTATCGTACACAATCGTATCATATACTTTATACATCTTTATACGATTTATTAACTGTTTCTTGTAACACTGGTGATACAAAAGTCTAATGGTTTATTCCACCTTATGTAACCCCAGTGATACAAATCAAGTTGATTTATGTTTTTAATAACTTTATATAGGCAAACATTTGACTGTATAATTGTATTAGCTATTTGTATCACTGGTGTTAAATAAGATGGAATAAACCATTAGACTTATGTATCCCCGGTGTTACAATAAACAGTCAAAGTGTTAAGTTGTATCACTAAATAAGTTAATATTGTTGCTATTAATATTATCTCAATTTTCGTTGTTTTATTCTTTTGTTATTATTACTATCTTTATAATTAGTTTTTTTGGGATTGTTATTATTATTATTGTTTATTAAATGCTTTTATAATTAGTATTGTTATTATCATTAATATTTATTAAATACTTATCATTATTATTGTTACTACTATTATTGTTATTTTGTTCTTGTTAGTATTTTCATAAGTATTATTACTTTTATCCTATTATCATTACTTGATCAATTTTATTATTTGTGTTGTTTTTTCATTATTATTACTATTTTTTATCGTAAATTGTGTTGTTATACTACAGTGATGACCTTGAGGTAAGACAAATAATTCAATTCAATTCCCACTAAGATCATTTCAGCCCAATTAGCTTCTAATTCTTCTAGAATGTACTCGCATGTATGTGTTGTATGTGTTGTTATGTGTTGTTATGTGTTGTTTTGTGTTGTATGTGTTGTTATGTGTTATTACCAAGGTCCAATGTGAAGTGATTTAGTGGCCACATGCCACTAGATCGCTATGTAAATACAAGCTGCACAGAAAAATCGTTATTGTAGGGTACACTTTACTTGATTTACTGCTTGTCAGATGCCATGTGAAAGCACGCTATGCTTTTCAAGAGAGATCGTTGCTTTTGATTGAATGTTAACATGAACTTGCTTTAACACGTTGTTACATTAACACTTTAACCGTTTCTTGTAACACCGGTGATACATAAGTTAATGGCTTATTTATCTTACGTAACACCAGTGATACAAATGTTTTTTTATAAATATATACAGGCAAATATTTGCCTGTATAAACTTATTGAAAACACTTGTATCACTGGTGTTATATACAATGGAATTAGCTATTTTGCTTATACATCACCGGTGTTACAAGAAACGGTTAACGTGTTAACGATGGATTTAAATTATACAATAAAGGTTATTTTTCAATGCCAACTCCAATGTATTTTAATCCTTATAGTATTAGTTACTCGGTTTTTAAAAGGTAGAAAATAATATGAGGTTACAGACAGTTTTTTTGTTGTTGGAGAGATTTTTTGTAGCTAGAAATATTTTTGGCTGCTAGAGATATTTTTTGTTGCTAGATATATTTTTAGTGCAAAAACACTTTCATTTAATAATTAGGTAGACAGGATCTAGGGAAGGTTAGGCAATGGCTATGGTCACTTGGTAAGTAAAAAACAATCTATAATCTAAGTCTATAATGACCGCAAATTCAAACTACTGAAAGTATTATCACTATCTGCAAATAAAAAAACAAGCGTGTTTTTTTTAAATGTTTTTTTTTGCAAAAATAACACAGCCTTTTCAAAACACGTTTTTAAAGATTATATTTTGTTTTTTCTTAATATATTTAAAATATTAGGTAATTATTAGATTTTAATTTGTTTATATAAGAAAACAATTATTTATTTTTATCAGGGAAACTAATATTGCAAATATAGATTGAAATATGTATGTTACATTGATTTTAATTTGCTGGTTTGGTTAATACTCATTAGCTACTAAATTTATTCTCTAATGATTCTGATGCTTGTATTTGTATAATTAAACATGGTGTTGCAAACATTTTTTATAAATAAACAATACATATCGTTAAGTTAAAATATATATTGACTTTGTTTTTACATTATTTTTACTAATATATTTATAAAACAGGATAAGGAACCGCTAAGGTGAGGTTAAATAGCTTAATACTAGCCAAACTAAACTATATGTGTTTATATAATGAAAAAAAATAATATACTTGATAAATTCTACTCAATTAAATTAGTTCAGTGTTATAATGGATAACAGCATATTTAATTAATATATGAATACCTTATTAATAATTACTAAATTATAAAAAATTATAAATAATTGCAAACTACTAATTTGTTTATTTCTATGAAATATTATTTTCAATTAGATAAATAAAATAAAATATCAAATGTTATTGAATTAAATTTCAATAAACTTTGATTTTTACAAAATAAAATCCCTATGATAATATTGTTATGAATTATATATAAAACCATTCATGTTCAATAAAAAAGTCTGTAAAATACAAACTTAAAAAAATATTTTATGTCAAAAAATCTTTTAAATGGTGTCTAATTATAGCCAGAAATTTAAAATCTATTATTGCAATAAATATTAACTTTTACAAACAAACTTCCCTTGAATTTTATTGTTCAGAATTATATCTAAAGTAATTTGTGTTTAATGAAAAATTCAGTAAAATGAAAACATGAAATTTTTCATCAAAAATGTACTAAGAGCAAAGAAGATTCGCTTCCGCCCCCACAATCATAACCTAAAATTATATAGTTAATTTGAACACAAAACGTTCCCCACTCATACATCTGACCATACACTAAACCTTATAATAACCAGATGCACAAATTATATCAATCTATTACATACACAATACTCTTCTTTCATTTCAGATCACTGCTTTATAAAGTTGTTTATAAGCTTACCTTTATTAAATAAAGAACGTAAATACACTGACTATCGTAAGATAGACAGTATAAACATCACAGATTTTTCCAGCGATTTATTAAAAACTGATAGTTTAAAAGAAAACCTAAATATTTTCAATATTGATCAACTTGTAACAATGTATATAGTTAAAAACACACTTGATTATCATGCCCCATTAATACAGAAGATGATGACAATCTAACCAACGTTAACCTGATATACATCCTATTTTAAAAAAAATAAAATCAAATGTAAACGTGAAAGAAAATTGTTAACAACGAGAATTAGAATCTAGCTTACATTTTTTTAAGTTCTTCAGAAAATATATTTCACTGAATGTACGAAAGCCAAAATATTTACTTTCAACCAAAGTTCCTAAATTGCTAAAATGACCAAAATAACATATTTTCCCTCATTATTGAACTATCTGAAGACAACCAAATCATTTCTTATTCGTTCCAAAATATAAATTATTTATGCAAAATATTTCGAATTTTTTATAAATAAAGCAAGCACTATAGTTGATAAAACAGCCATTACTAAAAATCAAGAACAACTCAATGATATAATTGATTACACAACAGTATTAAATATCCGAGTTACCTAATCTAAATAAATTTACTTCATTAACCGACACATAACTTCTCAAATTGATAAGTTCACTACCAATAATACTTCCCAAACCACTAACTACAATAATAATCTGTAACTACGGGTGTTTTACCAGATCCTTAGAAAACTGATCGGATTATTCACATTATCGAAAATAGAAATAACGATTTACAATTATAAATATATCATCTAATAAACAACCTTCCATATCTTTCAAAACCCTTGGAAAAAACGAGAATTTTACAGATTATTTCTCACTTCAATAAACTACCTGCAAATTACAATCACAACTAAGGATACAAACAATATGCTAACTGTGAAGCTATCGCTATAAAAAGAGCATCTGATATCTGAATAACATTGACAACACACGCGTACCATTTCTAACCTTACTTGACCTATCAGCAGCCTTTACATAGTAAAACATAATAAACTCATCAACATTTTACATCATAATTTCAATATTCCAAGAAAGGGCTTGTTATGCATACAATCAATATGCAATACAACAAGGAATTTGCCCAGACCACATACAATTCAATGCTTACATATCACCACTATACTACTACAATTTAATATTCACCTACATTAGCTAGCTATGCTGATAAACATCAGATCTACCTTTATTTTAAACCTGATCAATCGACTTACAGTATATGGAAACTCACAATGGAATAGAAGCATGTATTAACACAATCCATAACTTCCTACTAACTCACTTTAACTCTCATTAACGATGCAAATACTGAAGACATTATTATAGGTACCACCAAATAACTCAATCAAATCAATCTAATAACATTAAAGATAGGAGCCGTATTCAACCATCTACACATGCCAAACTTTTTGGAGCCATCTTTGACCAGAACATAACTTTCAAAAATCATATTTCCTCCACCTGTAATACATTTTTTTTTAATTTTTTTTTTAGTTTTATACTTTATTTTTGTTTTAAATTGGTATGACACTATAAAATAAACCTTACTTTATTATATTATTAATACAAAGTCTTTAGTTTAACAAATAAAATAGTCTAAAAAAAAAACATAAAAAACAAAAAAAAACACAAAAAAACGTACGTTTTTTTGCAAAAAAAAAACACCGAGGAAAAAAAACGGTTTTTCTTGCAACACTACACATGCCGTATACACACGACACAAGCCGTACACACGTTGAAACACAGCTTCCCGTCTGATCAGCGAAGTTAAGTAACGTTGGGTATGGTTAGTACTTGGTTGGGTGGCCGCCTGAGAACACCAGATCCTGTTGGAAAAACCCGGCGCTGAATGTGTTGAACTTGCACCCATGGCCTGGTTCACTGGGACCAATTAAATAATATTAACATGCCATACACACAAAGCACCTGTCGTACACACAAGGCACCTGTCGTACACACAAGGCACATGCCGTACACACAAGGCACCTGCCTTGCACACACTATTTTGATACTTGTTTACTAGATAGCGAATAAATATTATTTTAATCATTTTCATGACGTTGTGTATTGATTCTGAATAAATCTCTTCATGTTAAATAATCCACCTATACGGAATAATAATACAAGTTTTCATCGTTAGAAAATTGAATGTAAGCTGACTAGACTTAACAATTAAACTGACAGTTATTTAAATTGCATGCATATATCTTTTTATATATATATATATATATGTGTGTGTGCATTTAACTATATATTCATTTATTTGAATAGTTCGAACATTGGTTCAATTTAATTCTTTTTTGACGGATAGATGACTGCACAACGATCCACACGATAACCTTGTACTTGGCACGTGTTTTCATTTAACTTTTATACACAGTGTTTTTTGGTTCCTCTACTTTAAGGCGTATGCTAAGTGCTACTCCAGCATACTTTTGTGAGTGGACAAGAACATATCTTTCAAGTAAATCGATTCGTACATTTTAGATATATACATTTTCATCGTACATATAAGTAGAGCGTTCATAATTTACATAGACAACCCTTATATGGAAATAAATAGTGGGCATAAATATAAAAAAGGAATAAAATGGACTAAATTTTCACTTATTCTTTTCAACTGAATGAATGAAGTATTTTAAAAGTTATTCTATTCGAATTTGAGGAAATTTATTCTTAAACAACATCATAAAATGGGCCATAAATTCAGGTTACTTATTTATTTATTTTTTTAAATTTACGTTGTTTAGTGTTTGTGTTTTCAATTGCAATGTTCAAAAACTACGACTAATGTTTTATTTTGTTTCAATACTCTTATTTTAAGCTTCCCAAATTTTATATTCCTTAATCTAAAACAATGATGCAATCAGTAGTCTATATATTAAACACATTTTAAACAAAATACAGTTCTATATATACTGAAAAATATAATAATCAAAATTTTAAAATTTGTATAATCTACCTTTCACTACCATATCTTTTGGTCAATTTCAAATTTAAACTTATTGTATTGAAGTGAAATTGAATCTTAGTTGTTTAGTTCAAGTCTCAGCTGCTGGATTGAAATGATTCCTTTTAGAATCGTGGTAGAGGCCCAATTCTTTACTTGGGTTACGAATTTCCTTATAACGCTGGATAAGAGAACAAACTATTATTAAGTAGTTTGATGTTTTTCTTCCAAACATTTTAAAGTTTTGATGCGAGGCTTAGCAGTGAGAATTGAGGGTAGCACAGAAGGAGATATTGAAGAACAGGTTCTATGTTTTCCATCTTTATCTCAGTTTAATGAACAATTATGTAGATAATAGATTCAAACTGATAAATTAAAATATAAACCATCCATAATTTGCAAAGTTTGCAATATTCTGAAACTTCAAATAATTATAATAGTCAATATCTATCATGTTATGATAATTATAATAATTATAATAATTATAATAGTCAATGTTTACAATGTTATGAACCGTAAACCACCTATAATGTTCAAGGATTATCATATTTTGAAACATGAACCATTTATGTAAAATATTTAGGGTTTATCGTGTTTTGAAACTTGAAACATCTATGAATATCAATATTTACCATATTCTTAAACACAAACTAGCTATAGTATTAAAGTTTTAACATTCTTTCAAGCCTAAACCATTTTTATATTCAGGTTTACCATTTTTGAAACTTAAACCGTTCATAATATTTAAGATTTAGCATCCTTTGAAACTAAACTTTATGTTATAAAACGATCCTTTATTAGATTAATGAAAGTTTCATTCCTGGTTAACCTTTACCTCTTAACCTAATAAGTTTTACCATCGTTACCTTCTGATCTGATGTATGTTTATCTTCCCTTAGAATTGGTTATCATGTACCTTCAGTGGCACCGCATTTACTCATCAATGCCTTACCACCATAATTAAAAAAAGGAAAAAATTAAGTTTTTTGTTTGAGTCTGAAAACGTTTTCTATATACCTTTCAGACGTTTCATTCGCACTATTCAGAACCTGTCCTGAAATGAACTTCAAAAGATTTTGTTGAAGTTCGAAAGAAAAGAAAACTTCGCCTCGCACTGAACCAATTTTCCCGGGCTTTCATCTTGAGATCATTTTGAAGCTTCAATCAAATGTTTACTTGTGATCGAAAAATGATGAAGGTGAGGAATAGAACACCCCAGACTATTTAGTTCTGTTTGGCGTGTGAAAGAAATAAAACATGTTTAAAACGAGGATGAGAATGAAGACTTCTCGATTTTTGTGTACAGATTTTCTTTGTAGAAATAGTTTGGTT
Organism: Archaeomysis grebnitzkii; assembly: GCA_031471125.1. Classification (NCBI taxonomy): domain Eukaryota; kingdom Metazoa; phylum Arthropoda; class Malacostraca; order Mysida; family Mysidae; genus Archaeomysis; species Archaeomysis grebnitzkii. The sequence continues at coordinate 2,552 of JARUHE010337765.1, read as the reverse complement.
GTTAAATTAATTTATTATAAATTTAAATAATAATTATGGAATATATGGACAAGCATAGATGATTTGTTTAATTTTATAGATGTATAAAAATAAAAAATTCAAGGGCGAAAAAAATAAAAAATAAAACATTCAGATAATTAAATTCCAAAAGTTTTCAAGTAAATCTATAGATTCTTTGCGGGAAGAAAATAAATACGAGTTGGATTGAGTATATTTTTAAGATAAATTTTTTTTATTGATATTTAAAAAAAACAAGTACGAGGAAATTCGAATCAAGGCTGTGACCGAGTAAAAGTTACGAAAACAACAAAATTGATATTTAAATATATATAAAATTTAAAAATATATTTTTTCCATAATTGTATTAACTTGTGCCCAACCGAGATTTGAAAACTTATTATTTAGATAAATATTCACTTTACAAAAAAGATTATATAATGCCATTCCTGTTAAATAAAAATATCTATAAAATAAAAATTAAATAAGAATTTTTTTCATAATTCTATCAAGTTGTGGTTAACCGATATTTAAAAAAAACTAGTATTTCAATAAATATTCACTTTACAAAGAATACTATTGGGGACAATAATGTTTACAATTATATATGAAGCCATTCTTGCTCAATAAAAAATCTGTAAAACAAAAATAAATATTTTGTTCCTAATTCTACTAAGTGGTAGCTAACCAAGATTTGAAAACCTATTATTAAGCTGTATTTGAAAAACTATCTTCTATACGTGACCTCTGATTGTTGATGTTGGTGTTGTTGTTGAGAAGGTGGATGATTTGTGAACTATACCAAAATCTTGCATTTTTTCAAAATAATAAAAAATACCAGTTTTACAGAAAGGTTTGTTTAAATGAAAATAAAGAACATAACATTCTACACTGGTATCACTAAAGATTGTTTTTCTTAAATCATTATTTACGTTTAAAACATACATTTTATGAAAAACGTGAAATTCATGGTTAACCAAGATTTTTATTTGAAGGCTTAGAGAAAAGTTTATTTAAATCAAAAGAAAAAACAGGAGATTCTAAGGTGGAATGCATAAAGGAAGTTTTTGTCTAAAATTTATAATTTTTTAAATAATGAACAATTTACGAGTTTTTAGACTTAGCCAATTTATCATCAAATTCATGATTAACCAAATTTTTTTTGAATGCTTAAAGATCTTTTTGGTATAAAAAATGAAAGAAAAAGCTTGATATAATAATATATAGAATTGTATAAAAAAATTGACCATTCTAGAAACTTTTTAAACATACAAACACAGCTTTTAATGCGTAGAATTAAACTCTTACTTGTTTCAATAAATATTTACTTTACAAAAATAATTATTCTGGACAATATTGTTCAGAATTATATATATAGTCATTCCTGTTAAATAAAAAAATTATAAAACATTAAAATACAAATATTTCCCCCCATAATTATACTGTGGTAGCTAACCAAGATTTAAAATCAAAAATTAAAAATAAAACTTTGAACAAACTCGTTTCCGCATCCGCCTTAACAATCAACAGTAGTTTATAGAGGCTGTTTGTCACAGCCTAAAAACAAAGAAATCAATTTAAATTATAATTCCAAGTCAAATGTTTAAAATATTTTATAAAAGAGATCCTCAATTTAAATGTTTTTGTTTGAATGTTTGGCTAAATTTGCCACAACTGCAACGTTTATTCCTTTATTTACTGAGCAAGTATTTTAATTCAATTTTTTCTAATACTAAAAAATGTTATTTCGTTAAATAGATTTTCTCGATTGATTTTAATCCAATAAAGTATTTTTTATAGATGTCCCCAATGAAATAGATTTGTTTATAATTTTACTTTATTTTATTGTGTTAAAATTCGTTTTTTCACTATAAATGTTTTATCTATTTTGAAACTTCTGTAACATTCACCTACAATCATTAGTTATCTTTTATATTAACTTACTGTTATATTTAACGTTGATATTATCATTATTATCAATAAATCATCATTATCATTGGTTTCACATCATTATAATTGATGTATCATTGTTATCATTAGTTTCACAATATTATAATTGATGTATCATCATTATAATTGATGTATCATTGTTATCATTGGTTCCACATCATTATAATTGATGTATCATCATTAGCATTGGTGTCCCATCATTATCATTGGCTTCACATTATTATAATTGATGTATCATTGTTATCATTAGTTTCACAATTTTATAATTGATGTATCCTCATTATAATTGGTTTAATATCATTATAATTGATGTATCATTATTATCATTGGTTCCACATCATTATAATTGATGTATCATTGTTATCATTGGTTCCATATCATTATAATTGATGTATCATCATTATCATTGGTTTCACATCATTATAATTGGTGTACCAACATTATCATTGGTTCCACATAATTACAGTTGATGTATCATCATTATCATTGGTTTCACATCATTATAATTGATGTATCATTGTAGTCATAGGTTCCACATCATTATAATTGATGTATCATTGTTATCATTGGTTCCATATCATTATAATTGATGTATCATCATTATC
>JARUHE010337754.1:0-10605 GCA_031471125.1 Archaeomysis grebnitzkii | reverse complement strand
AAAATCTTGTGGGTCTCAAATTTTCGGCACGTTTTTGAAACATTGATTGAATGGGCGATGCGCAGTCTATAAGTCTGGTTTAGCCCCATTGCTGAAATAATGGCCCTTTGACCATGCTAATCCCGTGGGGCTGCGACCAATGCGGAAAGCCCCATAGTTTTAGAGTGGTGAAAATACCTACTATTAAAAAATGTTACTGTTCTTGTAAGCTTGTATATTGAGCACAAAGTACATAATTCACCATTTTAATCTGCTAAAAAATATATTTATTTGAAATTTGATGATCCTGAATTAAAATTTATTTTTGAAATCATTGTAGATGGGTAGAATTTGCTTAAAACCCAAACAAATTTAAAGTATCCAGTTAATTTGTTTTCATTGTTAAAAACCCACTTATAAAGTAAAAATGAAATTCTATTTCTTGAAATAAATATATTTAGATCTATAGATAAATATTTGAAAAAATCTAAGTTATATTTCTAGAGTTGACTGGCAATCTTAAAGTTGGGGATACTCCATGGGAAAATCATGCTATTTATCATGGTAAACAATTGGTCTGACCAGCTCAAAGACCATTAAAAAGCAATGAAAACCCAAGTTTTCTGCAACAAACCCCATGGTTAAGACCAGGGGGTTGTGGGGCTACCCTCATGGTTTAAGCAAGGTTCATGCTGACTGGGTTACTGCTTGTTTTCGTCTACCATCCAAGTGCAACCACATTAACCAACTTTGAAGTGGTGTCATATAGGTTGTACAAGTTTCTGGTGGGGCATATTATCACAAGGGTAAAATATGTAACAAAGTTAATTTGGTTTTACTTCCTATAGCAGAAGTAACAATTGATGCTTACATATAGACTCATGCAGACAAGTATTCTGCACAAACTATATCAAGTGTAGCACACTTCCGCTATGGATCACTCCTTAATACATTGTGCAAGGTATGATAAGCAGCTTTAGTTGACTGGCATTAATTTAAATTCTTTGTTATACAACATAAAGTTACACACAATTTGCAGTCATCTGTCTTTTATCTAGGGATAAAAAGACAATAATTTTCTGGCATTTAAAAATAAAGTGTGATTAGGAAGAGAAAGATTTATTAAGTATTCAATCTACATCATACAACTCCCCTTTATCCTAAACCCCCACCCGTGGACAATGGTGTTTTCTGTTTCACCATAATATAGATCCATTCGATGTCTTCACTTAGTATTTTCCTTTTCAAGTTCGGTCATTCAAAATTTTCTTTGAAGAATATCGGTTGCATTTTCCTAGGGTCATTCAAAATGTGAAGATTCGCCGATTTCCATCCTGTAAATTGAGCTATATTTTCCTTTTTCAATATTCACTTATGGTTATTCTCTCGAATGTCTATTTTTAATTTTAAGCTTTTGAACTATCTTGGTGGGAAGTCTTGACTAGGTCTGTTTAGCTCTTTATCTTTGATGACCTTCTTGGGGTTTCTAAGTCTATGGATTCTTTTGCCTCTTTTAAAGCCTATCCTTTTTAAGTATGCGTCCCGATCAGCCTATTCGGCAGTGGAGTTTTGGGCCTCAATGAACTTACTTTCATGACATGTGATTTCCCAGTCCCCGGATTCTTCTTAAGCCCCATTTTTAAGTGCACGTCATGATCAACCTACTCAGCGGTTCATCTTTTTGGGCTGCAATGCACTTCTTTTTAGGGTGTGCTTCCACCGTCAGCGAATTTTTGCAGTCCTCTCTGGTGAATTTATTTTTGTAAATACGAATCTTTTTATATTATTTAATCTTCGCTTTTGAATTATTTTTTGGTTCTGGTTTATAAACTTATTTTCATTTTTATTTCTCTCTTATCTTATTTTTACTCTTTTATCCTACAAGAGACTGTTATTCTTGAAGGTCTTTTTTTTATTATAGAATATTATACAGCACATTAGCTACAATGGCAAAGAGCGCTGTCGCCAACAGCATCTGGTGTTCCCAGACGGTCACCCATCCAAGTACTAACCAGACCCAACGTTGCTTTACTTCGCTGATCATACGGGAAGCGGTTTTTAAACGTGGCCAAGGCCGTTGACAAGAGGTCTTACTCTCGTGGCTCTTCCATGTCAAATCGTTTCAACATTCAGTCATCAATCTCTCTGCAGAGGTCAAAGTCGGAAGATTGAATTTCCTTGGAACAGGTCTTTTTCATACTTTGAGGTTGAATCTTCTTCTTACAGTTTTAGTCATAAGAGGAATTTTGGTATCTGAATAACTTGTCCATACCGCGTTACTCGAGATTAAAGGAGTGAACGTTTATTACCTATACAGTTAGGCCGAAGTACTCTTCCTCTTCTCAACCCAAACTGTTTATCTGCATATAGGTTATTTTACCTTATTCCTGCAACCGACTGCCTAAGGTTAGAAGAATTATTAGGAAAAGAACAATTCATTAAATATTATTTAATGCTCAACATAAATAATATTTGGGGCATTTATATAGCGGGTCTAACGAACTTATGCCACACCCTTCAAGCCAAGGTAAGCTTAGCATATGAGAATTCAAGGGAATACAGCCACATTCAAATCCCAATGAAATAGCCATAGAGCAGACTCGAATTGATAAGATTTGCTTATGCATTAGTCACCAGGCAGCGTTTGGATCCACATAGACTCTCTATTGTACGTCATCTATTCATACAAATAGAAAGACAGCTAAAAAAGATCACTTTATCAGTGTGAAGAATGAATTCTAATTTTTAAAGGCTATATTTGAGGATCATAAGCAAGCAATGATTTTTTTAAAAAAAGTTTTCTCCAGTTTATGATATACAGGGATGTTATCACAGTAATTTTCATTTATTTTTTACATTAAAAATTTTAACCTTCTTTAATCATACATACACTTGAGCAATTTTGAAAATTTATTAGTTTGATTTTTTAACAAAAATGCTCATTTAAGATTACAATTGGATTCTATCATTTCAAGAGGGCTTTCATTAACGAGATGATATGTGAATCATAGCATCACAACAAAGTTACACGATCTTTGACCAATATTATGTAATATCTTGGTGTGCAGAGAAACCCCTTTTAACGTTTTTTTATTTAAATTAATACCAAAGGGTCAAATTATTTATCACCTTAGCACAATGTGTATAACAAAATATTATTTTAGGTTAGGCTACTAATGAAAGAAATCACATTCATTAACAACTTTAATGAAGAAAAAATAATATAGGGAACTAATATTTAATGTTATATTAACATTAGAATGCATGATTTTAAATATGTTTCCATATACTATATTACATAAATACCTCAATTAACATATTTTAACAGAGCATGAGAAATTTAACCACAACACATTTTCTAGATTCTAAATTAAAAAGATTATCTCAAAGGTGAATCATATACAATCTTGGTTATAGCCTTCATTTGTATCAGATTATCATAATTATCTTTAAAACATCAATGATATTAATATACATTTTTTTTCTAATTATATAAAATCCTAAACAAAGAAAATTTTAAGTTTATTGCTAATTCCACTTTAAATAGAAAAATTATGACCATTTGAAAAAGCCAAAGATTTTATATAAAAACGTTAGATATTGGAAGCATTAACATTGCACTGAAGCAGCTTAGGGCTATTTAGCACTTTGTTCAATAAAAAAGACAAAGAAATGTAAGAATTCTTCTGAAGAGGCTAGCAATAATTATATTTTATTCTTTTAAGTGTCAATGATACAATCATGTCGACACAACAAGGAACTTAGAGGTATCATTGCTCATGTTGTTTGAGCCTTGAGGAAGAATCTTTATTTAAATCAAAACTTTTTCTACACGAGTCTTGCAAACGGTGAGAATTCAACCCATGAACTTCTCTCAGTGCAGATTTTTTAATGATCAAATTAAAAAAAATGTTTATGGAATGTGCTTTACCTATTTAATAAGAAAGCAAAATTAATGTGAAATAATCATTACAATTCAGGTTATTTATTTGTTTAATCATGTTCAATAAATGGAATGCAATTTTCAAGTGTTACATATATATTTTATTACTTCAATTGATTTACATTTCACATTTGTTTAAATGCTAATTTCATTAAGAAAAAAAAAGTATACTCTCAATTATTATTGAATAAATAAGAGAATTATTTGGTGATTTGTAGTTTGTCAAGAATTTTAGATTTGGTTCAATTAAAAAGAATTTAGAAAATTTTATAGAACTGATATTCAACAGTCATTTGTACTTTAGTATAAAAAAACATTTTGATTGAAAATAGAATATTTTTATATGTAATTTCATTGAATTTAATATCATTATTATCACAAAAATAATATCGATTTCATATACAAATTATGCAGAGTTGTGTTATTATTTAAATTACAAATTTATTGTCAGCTTATTCAAAAAAGATTTCTTACATACAGTGGTGACTTCTAAAAACAAATTTTAAAAATATGTATATTTTTTAAATGCTTGAGATGTAATGCATATTTGCCCATTCACAGTTTATATTCAATTGTAAGCAATGTGTTTTTTTTTTAGAAATTCAATTAATATTCACCTACAAAATTATTAGTCAAACTGCTTTCAAGAAAAAATAAAATTAGAGTAAGGAGTTGCCACTGTACACAAATTGAAATTAATATTTATAATTTAGTCATATTTTTTATAACTGAACAAATGCATCATTGCATACATATACATAAAATAAATAGTTCAAATCAGTCCATGCTTCAAGTTATTACAAATTAAAGACGAACATTAGTTTTTTTACAAACATGTTATAAAAAATATTAACTTTAACAGTTCAATAATTCGAGCAGCTTTGATTTCTTGCTATAATGAAAAAAGATTCAAGCCTTTAGTTATACATAAAGTGTTAGTGAGAATAAATAAGAACTTTAAATTTTTTAACAAACTAAAATTGAATGGAACATATTTCGTAAAGAATCGAAACCTATCTACACCCATTTTAACCTTAGGAAATTCTTTTAAACATAACATTTTATATACATTTAAAAGCTCTTCAACATTGAGCAACTAAGCTTGATAAAGAGTCTTTCGGAAACATTAACCTAGATATTGAGATACATTAATTGATTGCGAAGCCATTTTATCGGTTTAGAACTTCAGTGGTAAATATAAACGTAACAGAGAGAACATTATTTTCAGTCTAAACAAATGGAAAGCAGAGGCTTAAGGTATTTATGATTATATTTTCATTAAATAAGAAATGCTTTGTATGTTACTATGTTACCAAAACATAATAATATACAATAAATGCATAACAATACAGCCTTTGGCACATCATTTTGTGATATATATTATATAAAATCATTAAATACTGATTATCTTAAACCTGTACACATACTATTTTCTACAATAAATTACTGCAAATCATCTACTTCTAGAGGCTTAAAATCTTTTCTATTTTATGAAAAATAAAAGCTAAAGTATGAATTAGATAAATATCATAAATGATCAGTACAAACATCAAGTCATTCTCGTTGAAATATGAGAGTCTACAGTTGGAATATAAAAATTTGTAAAATCTCAGCACTATAGACAACATTTCAGCTTGCCTGTTTCGATGACTTGATGTTTATTTTTCTTTGTCAAGATTGGAACAATTACCAAAAATTTTATTTTACCCATTTTTGAAAATAAAAAATAACTTAAAATTCAATAATCATTTACCAATACAAAAGGCTATCAAAGATATTGTACTTGCTAGTTCTCATTTAAGAAGTATTGAATGAATTTAACAATGGTCTTACACATAAATAAAAAACTAATTTGCACGAAGAGAAAAAAAGGCATAAATGTTAAAGCATTTAAAACAAAATACAAAAGTACTGCTCAGTATTGAAGTATCAAAAATGAAATTGTTTAGAAAATACAAAATTTATATCATTAAAATATTGCAGGTTGTAAAATTAATTGAATGAGGTATGTGATGAATTATCTAGAAAATTTCATATTTGAAATGTAGCCTAAAATAATAGAGCTACGAATAAAAAAAATCAATTAATGAAAGGTAAAATAAATTGCTATGATTAATTTTTCATCCACTAAAGTTTCTTCTTTCTCAAGGAATTCCTATCTATTTTATTCATTGTTGGCTTATCACTTTATTAGACCTAAAATATATATTTAAAGTTAAATTTTTGTATAAACATATTTACATTATATAAATGATAGTTTGAGATTTCAAACAAGCAACAATCTTCCGAGAAACAAGACAAACAAATATATACAAAGGAATGACAAACAGAAAGGGGATCGATGAACGACAACAAAGAAAAATATTGAAAACAATTCTTTTCTATTACATAATCAAAACTATTATTTCAAAATATTCAATTTCATGTTGTTATTAATATAAAATAGCTCAATTTTCTTGACATGGAAGACCAATCTAAGCTATTACAAAAGTAAAACAAAATCAACTTAGTCATTGGTAATCCAAGGAATCCATTGAAGTTATAAAACATAAGTAAAGCAAATAAAGGAAGTTAATTTTTTTTATATTTTTACTTTAATTAATTTTTTTTATTACAATACATTAAAATAAATCAATGACAAATAATTATGCATTTGGGCAGAGTAGTAAAAAAATGAGAATCATTACAATGTCATACAAATGCAAATTAAGATTTTTAAAACAAATATAAAACAAAACTTAAATATAAAAATTGAGAATTAAAATGAGAAAATACTTGAGCACATATTTTGATATAAACAAATGAAGACTGTACAACACGTGCTTTACTTTTTTCAAAAATATGAAGTTGATGAATATCACAAACCAAAATATAGTAAAGTAAAAATATTTCATGAACTACTATAGATTATTATTATTATAGAACAAAACCTGTAACCATTTTAATGAAGATATCCAAAAACAATTTTTAAGATAAATATATATTTATATTTAAAAGCAAACCATATTAAAAAATGTTGGATGTAATTTTCAAATAAAATTTAAAAATAAACCAATATTATTGGTTAGAGCTCCATAAATACTAAACAGTGGGAAAAATGACTCCTGATTTATATAATAAACTAATTCTGCTTAAACCACCAAGCAGTTTCAATGTTGAGTGACTATTATACGGTTGAAAATGAAAACCATGGAATAGCCTCTAAATCAAAAGAACAAAACATTAACAAAAAATGTAAAGACCATTTATGTGCTCAGTTTGAATCGATTTGATTCATAAACAAAAAGCTTAAACATTGTGTTCAAGATGAAAGGATACACCCAACAACGACGCAAATATCTCCATTTGGTTCTACTTGCTCAACAATAAAACAATAAATAAAGCGTTCCAATTGGCTGATAAAGCAACAACTTTCATATCTGCTAAAAGTACTTGGTCAGATCTTATATAAATTATAAACAAAAGGTCCGTTTTTGAGGCAAAGAAACAAAAAAATACGCTAATTTATGATATTTCTGCGATAACCACAAAACATGCCATCTTCTCCATGCAAGAGAGGTGTCATTTAGTCGATATTGACAACTCCCATCAGTAAAAAGTTCAACAATAGCAACATCTCGTTTTTTACAACTGAAACTGTGTAGAAGTGTCAATTTACTGTCAAAGCTTTCTCAATCTCAAGAATTTAACATATTCTCGAATGTTAGACGAGAGAACAATAAACTATCTTTCACAGCCGTAATATAACTTGTAAACAAGATTTCATATTTTTAATTTTTGGTTAATTCCTGCCCTTCATTTTCATAAACCCTTCAAATTATAAATAAAAAAAGAATTTTCTTAATATTTTAGTTTCAATGTTTAAAATTTTAACATTTTATTGATGATTTTCAATCTATTGACCTATTGCAAATATTTAACAGTTCAGTGATAAAATTAAGTTTAATACTAAAAAATAGTTTCTCTCATTTGTATTAGTTTTTGTTCCTTATGTGTGACATGGAAGTAGAGAGTCAAAACATTCTATATTTTCTAAATCAAGTAAATGTATTAATCACAAAAAAACATAAAATAAAACTATAATATTGAGCTAGTTTTGTGAATCAAACATACTTTTGACATTATAAATAAAACGAAGATATTCCTTCAAACTAAAATAACAAGGAACCAAAATAAATAATTTTGAAATTGCATTAAACATATAAAAACATAAAAAAATAGAAAAAGAGATTCTAAAAAATTGAGATCACTTAAAATAAATTTGATATCAATGAATATACTTCTATTTCCTAAAAATAAAATCTATAATTTCACTAATGAGTATTTAACTGAACTTTTATTTAAAATTTATAAAAAGGTTGTATGATTTTTTTTATTTAATTATATAGCCTATAAAAAATTGGGATATATTTGGTTGAGCTTTAAGAAATTTAAAAATGGTTATAAATTGCACAAATATGACATACATATTGGTTTTTGAGAAAATCATGTAGAAAGTATGTAGATGTGGCAACTTTTACAAAAAAAATTATTCCAGTTCTTTCTTCAAAAATAGTACAACTGTGTATGTCATTGTAAGAACTTTTAGGTCTAGAAATATGAAACAGAATAATGGGTATTTCATATAGCACCATGAAAACTTTACTTCTTACATTATGAGAATTAAAAACTCAAATTAAAAATAGTTCATGCATAGAATACTTCAAACAAAAAATTGGTCAAAATATTTTAATTATATGTAAAATACTTAATTGAGTTTTAAGTACAATATTATTGATTTCGTTAATTATTTGAAGAGAAAAATTAAACTTTACTTTAAAATAAATGCAAGGTTGTTTCATATTTAAAACAAATATTACAAATAAAATTATTATTCAATAATTAAACAAGCTTTTTTAAACTAAAAATAAAAACAATACCAGTTTGAACGAAATTTCAATTTTTTTTTATTTAGATGGTCTTTATAAACACCTTACACAAATATAACAATATTGATAGTCATAGAATTTACAAATAGTCCAAATAAACACACGCACACAAATACACACACAAAGTACATCTTATATGTATACATATATATGGTCTGGTTGGTTTGGGGAATTTGGCTGAATTGTTTGGAGAAAGAAAATATTTGAAAAGTTCAAATATGGCAGTGGTACTTAAAATGACAGAAGTAGAAAACATTTGGGTTTTGCAATTTTGTAGAAGAATAAACTAAATAAAAGGAGAAAGTGAACATAAATACACAAGACAGGTCAGAAGCAGCAGCCATTCGGTCCCTCGGATTCCCTAGACGTGCCAGATTGCCTGGAGTCTTATCGTTTGACGTTGACCAGAGTGAGTAGTGTTGTAGGGGGTTGGCGCTAACCCCTGACCTGTCCCCCCTCAGGTGGTGAGAAGATGGTTCAATTCGTGATGAAGCGCCAACAGGTCTTTGATTCTCTCGCCCAACTGCATGTTAACAGACTCTACAACACTGCGCTGCGTGTCTTGGGTCGACATTGCCACCTCCAATTGTGATTGAGCTCGGGATGCTTCCATTCGCAAGTGTTCGTTATCTTCACCAATTTGCTGCAGTTTGCATTTTTATAAATTATATATATATACAAAATTAACTTTCTAAAGTAATAATACAACGGCCTTGGCCACGTTGAAACACCGCTTCCCGTATGATCAGCGAAGTTAAGCAACGTTGGGTCTGGTTAGTACTTGGGTGACCGTCTGGGTACACCAGATGCTGTTGGCAACTGGCGGTGAATGTGCATTGCACCCATAGCCTGGTCCATTGGAACCAAGTAATAATAATAAATTTAATATTAGTATTCCAACATTAAGCTGAAAGGTATATTCATGGCTGCTTCATTTGGTTTTCATACATTGGAGTTTAAATTGTACACTTGATAAACTTAAGTTTCTATAAGATTGATACAGACATTGCTGTGTATTGTTGTTCCTTTAATATTTATAGTTTGTAATATTAATATGTGTAGACTCGAGATGACCTAAATACGAAGTCACTCTTGTTTTAGAATACTGTATTTTTTTATGTAGATTTTAATAAAAAAAGTACTTTAATTGTTTTTAAGGTAGTTTTTAATAAAAAAAAAGTACTTTAATGTAGATTTTAATAAAAAAAAGTACTTTAATTTTTTTTTCAATGTAGATTTTAATAAAAAAAGTACTTTATTGTAGTTTTTAATGAAGAAAAGTACTTTCATTGTTTTATAATGTAGATTTTAATGAAAAAAGTACTTTAATTGTTTTATAATGTAGATTTTAATAATAAAATACCAATAATTTTTTTAAAGAATAGTCATTTAATAATTTAAAATAGTTTTAGAATAAGTTTTTAAGCTACATAAACCATTGTTGTACTAAAAAAGATATATTAACTAACATTAAAGAAAAAAAATCCTAAATAATTTGATAGAATTTAAATCAAAGAATAAGTAAAGCATGCACGTGTTTGCTGGTATGCTAAAGCCACTATGAAATCTATAAATTTACCCACTTTTTCCTACCCATCTTACCCTTCTCCTTTACTTGTCTTCCTTAGATCTTTTCCTACCCATCTTACCCTTCTCCTTTACTTGTCTTCCTTAGATCTTTTCCTACCCATCTTACCCTTCTCCTTTACTTGTCTTCCTTAGATCTTTTCCTACCCATCTTACCCTTCTCCTTTA
>JARUHE010337732.1:0-10607 GCA_031471125.1 Archaeomysis grebnitzkii | reverse complement strand
TTAAATCTGATATTTCCGGGATCGAGCCAGTGACATATGATTTGCTGAGTGGGTGTGCTAGCCCCATCATCACCATAAGGGCTACGATAAGTATTGGCCGCCATCCAGTTTATTTAATTGAATTAAAGACCGACAACCGCCCGACTCTAGTTAGGGTGTTTAAACCATCACACATAGCCATGCGTAGGGACTTCTGTTTTTAAATTATTTTTCAATCTAATATAAAGTTATATGGTCGAAACACAAAGTAGTAAATAAATACTACAATAATAATCTATACAATATATGAAATTACAAAATAAAGTATTTAGATTATATCGGATAGTTTTGGGATCGAACCAGGGACGTATGAATTTGCTGGTCGGGTGTGCTTGTCCCACCACATGTCAAAAACATGTATCGCTTGTAGATGTAGGACTAGCACGGCTCACTATACATTCCTAGGTCCCTGGTTAGATCCCAAAACCATCCGATTTATTTTAAATAATTCCTTGTTTAGTTTTATACGTTTTGAATAGATTATCCTCCGAGTTTTTATTTACTGGTTTGTGATGTGTTGTACTTATAATATAGTCATGATTACCTTTGAAAATACATAATATATAATATTTATACTTCAACATACCAAATCAAAGATGGTGTACAGAATTCTCAGTTAATGTATATTTCACCATGTCAGCTTCATATATTTGTTATTTTGATTAAATATTTAATAAGCAATGCAAACAAATCATATTTATGAATCACTCTGTATCAGTAACAGTTTGAAAAAAGACATGTACATTCAGTTTTATTTTGTTCATCATGTTTATCTAAATAAATTAAATAGTTTTTCTATAAAAGGAAAACAGTTAAATTGTGTTAGAACTATTCTAGTTTTAAATGTTTCAGTTGGAATGTTGCATCGTACGTGTAAACTTCATGTAGAATTCACCCAAGGTACATTTACAGGTACTAAACAAATTCAAACTAAAACAAAAATAGGAATAAAATTTGTTTGCAGATATTAATACAAAATGAAATAAGGGAAAACATAAATAAATAATTAATTAAACATAATTTTTTGAGTTTGAGTAGCCGAGAGTCAAACCATGCCATGCGTCTCCAACGGCCGGGTATCTGCCTCGATTTCCTGATCTTCGTTACAAAAACATTCTATTTTCTTCCATTAAAGTTTGTTATTTTCTTAATTAGGTTAAAATGACTACCGTTTACTTTTTGGTTCTGATACATTTAATATATGTTATATAAAAAGGATAATATCATGAAGTATAACTAATCTTTTCATTTAATTTTTTAGTGTTGCATGGTTTTCATTTTTCAAACTCATCCATTACCTTTAGGCATTTTAAAAATCGATTATGACAATATTTTTAGTTTTAAAAAAAATGTTGCATCTAAGACTTGAAATAAATTCAATTAATTTATCTATTAGTTCAAAATAAAACTGTTTTTAGATTCTAGGAAATCCCCTTCCTAAGATAATTGTCTAGATTGATTTTAACTGTTATTTAAATAATCAAAAATCAATACAAGTCTTTATGAAAATAAATCTACGATATATTCCCAAGTGATGTATTATATAGCAGTTAATAACTATAAGCCTAATGTATACTAAAATAAAAATAGCATTTTCTTACAAATTTGGTAACTAAATTTGTGTAATTAACAATAATGCAGCAATTCTTACATGACAATGCTTTTAGTAATAATTTATCCTTTTTGCTATAACACATATGTTAAATAAAATTTATAATTTTTTATATAAATTGGAAGTTACAGAAGACATTTTAGTCTTTGGAAAACTACAAAATAAAATAAAGTTTCACTCTCTTCCATTTTAAAGACGGAAATAGTTTGATTTAGAGGATTAACAAACAAACAAATACATGAATGAGACATTGACTGAATGTATTTATGCACAATGTAAATGTGATCAAATGAAGATGTATAGATCTGTCTTCTGAATGTAAATATTGTTTGCGTTCAGAACAGCAGTCCACGAGGGCAGTACCCCGAGCCATCCGGTGCTACTCACTGATTTTCTTGCCTGCTGTCAAAGGTTCATCAGGCTGTAGGGGAGGACCTTGTCCCACCTCGTTGATCGCCATTACCCTGAAGAAGTACGAGACGCCCTTCTTCATGCCAGTGACCTCGCACTGGAAGGTCTCTGCCTCGGTCTGGGCAATCTTCTGCCAAGCCTTCTTGTTAAGCTCCTTGCGCTCGACGATGTAGCCTGTGATGGGAGAGCCTCCGTCGGTCTGAGGCTTGTACCATTTCAAGGTGGCACTCGATTCGGCCACGTTGCAGATCTCGAATGGTGGGCTTGGTGGTCCTGGTATATCTGCCAAAGGAAATATTTGATAACATTTGTTGTTAAGTAAGTTTAGAAAAAAAATTTATATACACACAGAAAACAAGTAAAAGTACTTACTGATTAGATCCAAATGTTAAAATATTTTGTATATGTTTATATAAATGTCAGAATTTAAAATACTCACCGAATGGACTCTTAATAAGAATGGAGGCTGAAACATCCAAAGATTTGGACAAACCAATTGGGTTTACAGCAAAAACTCTGAAGAAATACTCTCGGCCCTCGTTCAGCTCTTGTACAGTGTAAGTGTAAACTGTGGGGCCGACTTCAGCAACCTTTCGCCAAGTCTTTGTTCCTTTTTCTTTTTTCTCAATATAATATGATATAATGGCCATTCCACCATCATTTGGTGTTGCCTTCCAGCTTAGTCTTGCTGACGATCTGGTAATTTCGGACACTACAAGTGGTCCCATGGGTGGATCTGGTACAACTAGTGGAAAGATTTAAGAAGTTGTATAGAAGGTGGGTAGAATGAGTTGTTTGTGAAAGTCAAGCGTCTCTTCGTTGCACGTCATTCGTTTCAAATTTCAATGTCTTTTTTGTGTCGAAGTTCATATTGTACTTGTTTGTTCAAGTTCAGTATGTTGTGTAGGAATAATTAGTTTTGTTTGTTCAAGTTCAGTATGTTGTGCAGGAATGATTACTTTTGTTTGAATTCTCAAAGCACGTACAGTATGTCTTTTTATTGTGTTGAATTTCATTTTGTGTTTCTTGTTAACATTCATTATATTTGACATTGATCGTTGTTTTTGTTTGAATTATCAAACCATATATGTCTTTCTTAGAAATTAAGTTGAGTATATGTTAGTGTGTGTCTGTTTTGAAAAGTAGATAAAACTGCTCATTTTATTAACTTGTTTTTTTACACAATTTACATTGTTATTCTCTATCTTCGTTTTATAAAGTCAAGGCAGTTCTCATTTTTATTTGTTTCTAGTTTTTGTAGATTGGTTTTGCTCAAGTCTTCAGGTAGTAGAAATCAACAGTTTGTAAGAACTATGTCATGAACAAATAACTCAAAACTAAAATCAATATATGTACATTAATGCAGTAAAACATCAAACTAAAACGTATTATACTAGCCATGAATAAATTTATTCACTATATCGAACCTTTCAGCAAACTTGTGCTATATAGAATATCTTGAAAACGCTTTCATATGGTTTTTTTATTGCTTTAAAGAGAAAATTTGTTAATAATTTATGCATTCACGTTTTATGATATAACCTATTTTTTATCTTTTTTTAATTGGAATTTAATATATACTTTATTTTGTTAGTAACTAAATTGTTAGTCACACCAAACACTCAAAATTTCAAAAAGCACACAACAATATTTTTAAAAAACTGTTAGTTTCAACTTTTAGAACGATGACGTTCTTATTATTATTACTAAATATATTAAAAAAAATATTCAAGTTAAATTAAGTTTGGAAAAAATTGATTTTGTTTTTGGAAAATGTTTTTAGCTTTAATAATAAAAAAAAAATCTACCATTTTTATATATATACAACAGCACATCAGCTACAAAGCAAATAGCGCCGTTAGTTCAAATCAAAAGCTATGTTATAATTTGGAATGTGTCAAAATGTTAATTTAAATCTTTATATATGGAATTTATGTAACCTTTATTCAAAAAGGATAGTTTTAAGTTTTTGGAATTTATTTATTTGTTAAATGAGTTTGTTTAAGACATTTGATTTGTCGATATACATTTGCACATAAAAATCTTGAATATAACAATGTATAAACCTCATTGATAAATTACAGCTAAGCTTTTATTTTTTCTGGCATAAGTTTTGAGAAAACCTTTACAAGCCTTAGTTGGAGAAGGTTTCATGGTCTATGTAGTTCCAGGAGCCAACTATGTACGATTGAGCTTGCAGTTGTCAAAATTGTCTTTGAATTTAAGCACCCGAACTACTTAAAAGAGGTTAGATTTTAATCAAAATGATTTACTTCGAATCTTACTCGCTATGTTTTCATTGAAATAAGTAATAATTGTTATCGTTATATTCAAAAATATTACATACACATGGATAATGTGTTTATTCTTTTAATGATGTTCATCTTTCAAGATATTCTAAGTTCGTTTTTCCTCTAAAAGTATATCAATTGTAATTATTAAAAACTTCTTTAAAACATAAGACATCAAAATAAATTACTTGAGAATAATTTAAACTATTTAACAGTTAAACATAAATACAAATATTTGTTTTGAAGAACATAAAATATTTACCTGCTTTCTGTTCTTGAACAACCTTAACCTGTTGCTGTACAACTTCTTTTTCTGTGGAGAACAAATCAATGTTTTGTATTCAAAAGTCAAAAGACAATATAAATTGAAAAATATTTCAGGTATTGCATTAAAATCACATAAAAGAATATCAAATGTACATCTATTCCACTTAAGTTGGACCATGAATGCTACAAAGATTTCGAAACCCTAACATTACGAGTCAGTTTGAACATTCTCCATGATTTTCAACATATTTAAAGAAGCTTTCGTGTTCCAATTAGTATGACTAGTTGGTATTAATGAAATTTTTTGATAAATTCTTAATCAAATCTTGGATTTTCTCTTTCATTGAAACGTAAGAAATTGAAAATTCACCAATAACTCTGAGGTTCAGACTCATTGAAACGTAAGAAATTGAAAACTCACCAATAACTCTGAGGTTCAGACTCATTGAAACCTAAGCAATTGAAACTCACCAATAACTCTGAGGTTCAGACTCATTGAAACCTAAGAAATTGAAAACTCACCAATAACTCTGAGGTTCAGACTCAGAGTGGCCTTTCATTGAAACCTAAGAAATTGAAATTTACCAATAACTCTGAGGTTCAGACTCATTGAAACCTAAGCAATTGAAACTCACCAATAACTCTGAGGTTCAGACTCAAAGTGGCCTTTCATTGAAACCTAAGAAATTGAAACTCACCAATAACTCTGAGGTTCAGACTCAGAGTGGCCTTTCATTGAAACCTAAGAAATTGAAACTCACCAATAACTCTGAGGTTCAGACTCAAAGTGGCCTTTCCGGCAGAGTTTTGGCAGTTGAGAGTGAAGACGCTGGAGTCCTGCAAAGTCACCTTCTGGATGGTAAGCTTTGTGTAGCCATCGCTTTCTCTCGTTTCAACGGATACTCTTGGAGTAGACTAGAACATTATGAGGAATACAAATATAAATAATGTAAATGTTAATTGGAATAATAATTAGTAAGGTACTGTTAACGATAATGGAAATAAATTCCTTTATATTCAATAATACTATTTGGGATTTTATATAGCGGGTATAATCGAACTTGACCGATCTCTGCCCCGCTTCCCATATCAACTTTAGTATTACTACCCACATCAAGTGATGTGTACCCTGAGGATATGCAACTGAGATATAGCATGTCACCCAAGCTAGGGTAAGCTTAAAATATTAGATTTTAATGGAATACAGCCATGCTCAAATGACAATTAAATAGACTTAGATTGGACTCGAACTAATGCCAGTGAGATATGCATTAATCTCCAGGCGGTGTTCGTATCCACTCGGCCACCATCTCTGTGTTCTAAAGCACAGAGAGTTAAAAGTTATTCTCTTAGACAAAAAAGAATGTATTTCAAGTTGGGTGTTATAAGTATTGAAAGAAAATACGTTAATTACCGTCATTGGCTTGTCATTGACAGTCCATTTAATGGATGGTTGGGGGAAGCCAGTGACCTTGATGGGAACTTCGAAATTCTCACCAACGATGAGTCTCTGGCATTGGTTCTTCTCCTCATACTCGAAGTGAGGAGCCTCTGTATCAATGAAAATTAAAAGATAAATCGATGAAAGAAAACATTACAATTGTGATGAATATGAAGTCTAAAAGGTTTTTGAAAATATTTTTTGAAATACTTTCAACAATGAAGCCATGTCGGGCATAGATTTTAACGGACACAAATATGAATAAATATATTCAATGTATCCTACCTTGCACAACAACAGTGGCAGAAGTTTCGGCCATACCGGCCTCGTTGGTTGCCCTGCAAATATAGGTGCCAGCGGAGGTGCCAATTGTGTCTCTGATGGTGAAGCTGGCGTTGAAGTTTTTGTACTCGGTGTTGGCCATGTTCACCTGGCCGTCCTTAAGCCATGTGACTGAGGGTTCTGGGTTGCCTATGATCACGCACTTCAACACGATATTTTTGTGAAGACCAATCACGACTGCCTGCAAAGGCTCCTTCACAATGGGTGGGTCTGGCTTAATTGGTTCGCATACCTATAAAAAGTGGTTGGTAATAAGTGCCACACGAAAGATTCATTAAATAGCTTTTAAATGGCAAAACTTTTCTCAAATTTGTATTTGAAAATTTAACATTCGAAAACAGTATCTTATCTGTTTTATATTTTTATTAATTCATTTTCATAGATCAACTTACCTTGAAGAATGCAGAGGCTTGTGAATAGCTGGATTTTCCAACTTCATTGACAGCCGCAATTCTGAAGCAATATTCTTCGTTTTTGGTGAGATTCTTAACAATTGTTGTGGTTTCCGTGATCTTCTCCGTTTTGTTGTAGACTTCCCATTTGTCAACTTGCTTCGTCCTGTACTCCACGAAGTAGTTTGTGATGTCTCTGCCGCCGTTGTCCTCAGGTTCCTTCCAGTGCAGGGTGACGGTCGTGTTGGTGATGGTCAGGGCTTCGGGTTTGCCGGGCTGTGAAGGCTTGTCTGTGAGGGAATATTTTCACTATAGTAAAGAGCTCATTTATAGGCAAGTTTCAATTATTTTTTTATTCTTATTTTATAAACTTGATGACGTCATTTACATATAAATATGAATATGAAGTTATAAAAAAACTATCAAGTGTAAAGAAATGAATAGCTAACCTCATTGAAACAGCAATTTTATATCTAAAAAAATGTTAGTGTTACAGCATAACCAGTCAACACAAGAGTTTATAAGTGAAGACGAAATCTGGTAACATGAGAGAAAAACTCACTGAGGATCTTAAGAGTGAAAGTGGCGGACACATCACCAGCGTCGTTACTCAGCCTGACGGTGTAGTCACCGCAATTTGCGCCTTCCACCTTCTTGATCTTCAGCCAGGCACAGGTCTCTTCCACTTCGGACTTGTACTAAAAAATTTATCATTTTTAATGCTGTAAAGTATTTCACATATTCAATATACGAAAGAGATATATATAGGCCAATAAAATTTACACTATTACCTAAAGAAAACGAGTCATATTTAACTGATGAATAACAACATTGCAATATATTACAATAGTTTTGAGGTATTGCTAATTTTATATTTATATGCAGTACGATAAGAAACAAAAACAAGCAATGACCCCAAAAAGTAGAAATGAAGAAGCCTTACCTTATCTGACCCTGTAGTGTTGAGAGGATATCCCTTGAAGAACCATTGGACCTTTGGTTTTGGTGCTCCCTTGAAGGGAATGGTGAAGGTAATTTCATGGCCTTGGTTAACCACGTATTGTGATTGGACAGTATCCTTTTCTATGACTGGAGCAGACTTCAGCTCTAAAATAAAACAAATAACATTAATAAAATATCTTTGAAGGCCTTGTTGACGAATACAAATTTCCATAGTATTGAATAATCGTTCAGTAATGAACGATATGTATTATTCAAGATTTACAGAAAACCATAAATAGGCATCATAGCTAATCCACATTTTCTGAACAAAAGCTAAAAAATTAATAATCTGAACTTCAAAAGATAAATAATGATAAGATTGAAGTGTCACCACCTAGTAATTTGAGATAGAAAAATATTAAAACTTTTACTTATCGTTCATATAACAATTGTTATTTTATTATACGTTAAACACAAGAGTGATAGGTCATCATTAAGTTAGAGTTGGCATAACTAACAAAATTGTGAAACTGTATATTGACAACTAACTATAATAACTAGCAGATATCTGTTCTGTTCATTATTTTATACAACAAACATGTATGATGATATTGGAATGAATGATGTATAAATAGTAAATAAAC
This sequence comes from Archaeomysis grebnitzkii, assembly GCA_031471125.1. NCBI lineage: Eukaryota > Metazoa > Arthropoda > Malacostraca > Mysida > Mysidae > Archaeomysis > Archaeomysis grebnitzkii. Next base: position 2,226 of record JARUHE010337732.1, on the reverse strand, counting down.
TTGAACTTGTCTACACATACAATTTCACTATTTTGATTATGATTAATATGAAAAATATAACTCTATAAAATATTATTTTCCTTACCCACGACATTCAATTGGCAAGATGTCTTCTGTTTATCCAATACACAAGTGTACTGTAAGGTGTCTTCTTTTGAGACATTCTTTACAATCAAAGTTCTCTTGCACTTATCGCTCTTGATAATGTATTTCTCAGATTGAGAGATTCTCTCGGATGATCTGTGGAAAAATTATAATGGATCAATTCACTTTTCATTTGAATTACAAATGCGAACATTAATAAATTTTGCGTTTGGGTAAACAAGATTGAAATTGAACTGTCGTTAACTATTGACAGTATTTTAACTCCACCATCTTTTGAGCATGACCATTTATTATAAAAGCAGCAAAGACGTTTGAAACACTTTTTAAATAAATATTTTTTTACACTATTAAAATAAATTATTTTTTGCATATTAAAGAACTTTTAAAAACTTGATTAACATGTTTTCTTCTTCTTTTTAAATAACTGAAGTACCAACCTGTACCAGGTGACTTGGTGTTCAGCTTTGTTAACCTCAACGGTGAACTCGGCGGTGGAATTGATGTTGACATCCATTGATCCTTGCAACTGCTTCACGAACTTTCCTTCAGCTGGAACGTTGACCTGAAAATCAAAAATAAGTTCAATCTTAAAATTAGTGTTTTGCTCTACCATAAGTTAATGTATATAAAATAAGATATATTTAACATCACAACAGCATAGAATTAAGATTAAATATATTTTCTAAAGCAAACAACTAAGAAATGTCAACATTTTTTACATTTCTTTTCTAATACCAAAACATTGTTCATACCTTAAGAGTAGCAGTAGCTTCACTCTTTCCAACACGAGCTTTGTATGAACCACCATCTTCTTCTTGGCAGTTGTACACAAATAGTCTCTGTACCTGGGTTAGAAAAACAAAAATAAATTAGTCAGGTATACTAAGATAATTAATACACTTGTTGTGAGAAATTCTCCAAAACTGTTTATTTATTTATTTATTTATTTATTTATTTATTTATTTATTTATTATTTATTATTTATTATTTATTATTTATTATTTATTATTTATTTATTTATTCATTTATTATTTATTATTTATTATTTATTATTTATTATTTATTAATAATTCTTCATAATTTATTCGTTTATCAATGGACTTTAAGTTATGATGTGACTGGTTAGTACTGGAATGGATGACCAAACTTTATGTAAACAAACCCAAGTCATACATGAGCCGACCATAGCACAAGTGAGGTAGCCTCTATGTTGTTTGAATGTGTCGTTCCATATAGAGCTTTCTTTTTACCTCGTTCACACGTTGGAATTTATTATAAATGTCGTCGTTTGTACGAGGCTGAAATAAACCAAACTAACAAATGCAAATTTAATATGATTTAATACGAATAACATAAAACCCTAAAATGATCTTGAAATAAACGTGTTTAACAAGTTTGTATTAACTATTATAAAAACCTGAGACGAACATCACGTACTTCTAAGAAATTGGTTGTTTCAAGACATTTACAAACTTTAGAAAACCCTTAATTGCAAAATTTGTAAGGAAGTTTATAAAATCACTCACCAACGAACGTGTTATCAAGCTTCATTTGTAAAAATCGTTCGTATTTAAATACATTAACATATATAATGTATATTAAAAATATAATAACATATATTAAACATCGTACTTAAATACAATTAAGTAATATAAAAAATATTGATAATATTTTCTTAATGCTTAGGACAAATATGTCTCTTTATGACATATTTCTAGTTAATTATTTTTTATCTCTTAAAAATTGTTTCATTCACCAATAATGTTAAACACATGCAAAAGTCAGGCAGACAGACTAACTTCTGACTAGTTTGCATCTGTGAAATAGTCAACATGACTAGTTAAGGTTAGTTATAATTACTAATGTATGCCATAAATTAGTCATATTGACTAAATTTCCAAGAAAATGTTAGTCACTAATTAGTCACCTGACTATCTTTTTTCTTTTAAATTAATGAAAATGACGTCATCATATTGATTAACTTAGGATAGTCCACATGACTAACATATGTTTATAGTGTATACGTATTAAGGTACATGTATATTTAGTTAATTTTGTATGTGTTGTTGATTAATTAATCATAACACAAAATAAAACAAATTCAATGCTCTTGAAACGAAA
>JARUHE010337721.1:0-10608 GCA_031471125.1 Archaeomysis grebnitzkii | reverse complement strand
TTGGATGGGTGACCGTCTGGGAACACCAGATGCTGTTGGCGACAGCACTCTTTGCCATTGTAGCTAATGTGCTGTATGATACTCTATAATAAAAAAAAAACAATAATCAAGTCTCTATATGCCTCTGCTCAAAATACAGTATTTACAAAAATATAGAGCCATAATGAGTAATTGGAGGTTAAAAAAGATATACATTTTGTTCAATTGATCTTTTTTGCAGTTTCAAGCTTAGACAATCTAGTTGAGGAGAATGCATATATAAACATGCTCAGCCTGGCATTCAACTCTGTGGGTATTCAGCACATCTAGCTCAAGAAATTCTTACTCAAAATAATTAATAGCCATCATAACAAAAACTAAAAAAACATATTATTGATAAACATTACCTGAACAAAAATGTGATAACAAAACACTCACCAATAAAGAAAGAATGAGAGCCCTCTTTTTCAGATAATCTTTAACATAAATTTCCGGATTGACAATCTTTTTGCTCCTGTTTGATCTTTTTGACAAAGTCGAGAAATTTGATGACAAGGGAACAGTATTGATCCATCCGGCGGTATTCATGGCAGAGTCTCCGGAAGCAGAACGAAGATCGGGTGCAACAGAGGGAGACAAGGACGATCCTCCTCCGCAGTATTGGTACGAAGTGAAATCTGAAATTGGTGAAAATTGTTCATGACAAGACTAAACATCCTTCATTATCTAGCATAGAACTAGGTTTAGGGAAAATGAAATATTTTCTAGACCACAAAATATTTTAAACCAATGTGAACTTGCATTGAAATGAAATTCAAAAAAATATAGACATTTCAACTGTTTTAATTCATCAAGAATATTTCTGAAAAAAAAACATTACATCAGAAATAATTCATAATTTAAATTATTATTTGAATAAAAAATAACTAAAGACAGTTAAACAATAGACTGTCTATGAGATTGAACATCTATATTTACTTGAATTACAATGAACGTTGGAATGATAAAAACTTGAAAGGAAGGACAAATAAATTCCAAACCAGTTAAATCTTTCATATGACATTAAAGATATTGAACATTTGAGTGATTTCCTAAGCAATAAACAGTATTTGTGTTCATACCTCCAATAATGTTGGTTTTTAGATACTTTTTATCTGCATGGAGGATGTTCCAGAATGACAAGAGCGCTTCAATGTCGTCTTTGAGTTGAGCAGGTCTTTGTGGAGGACACATGCGTGGTGCGCAAAAGTAATCCAAACACGCACAGTAAATTCTTTCTCTAAGAACATTTTTACTCAGGCTTTTTGGTATTGCTTCTCCTGTGAAGAGTTCAAATGTTCAACAATGCAACTTATAAGGTGAAAAAATGTCATTCAAAATATCTATATAAGTGATTTATATAAAGAAAACAAATAGGCTACCTTGAATGAGAGTTAGAGCACATGAGAGTAATCGAAATCTTGTTCCAATGGCTGCAACATGTCTATTAATCTTAGAATCTTTTAGACCAACAGTCATGCTGAGGGTGCGGTGGAAGAGAGATGCGAACATTGTGACTTGAGCATCACTGTCGTACTTTGCGATTTCCATCCTTTCTTGAATAAACTGAACAGAACATCAATCAATTATGTCAACATTATCTACAAAAATATATGTTTTTCATCATCATATATTTTTTCAGTCTAGATGATCAAAGTTTCACTTTGACCACAACAAAAAAATCACCTTAATCCAAATGTCATGTGGCTCAATATCAGGTACTTTTGGCTCTAAATTACATCCTTCATAAGCAGCCAAAGGATTCACTTCCTCCCCTTGTACAGCAAACAATCCAACTCTGCGATCAACACTTTCCTTAAAAGAAGAAAAGCTTTCTAAAAACTTATTATTCTTAGTCAGTATACCTACTGTCATATAGACTGAAAGTTGAATTTGTATTTTAAAAAAATATTATAAATGTTAATAAAACGCAGAATAATGTAAGATGGTTAACTAAAACATCTTGTTATAGGTCATACATATGTAAGTACACATGAATGTCCAATTTAGAAATTTTAGGCATGTGATCATTTGACACGTATTTAAACAAATCCTGCTTTTAATCATGTGCCTGAGATGATTTTATATTCAAACTGACCTACAACGATTAGTGAGGCTTGATATGTTAAACAAACAGGTTGTACATCTGTCTGATGTTTAATTTACTTAATAAAAAATATAATAGTTAGAATCTGCGATTAATTAGCCAACAATATTACCATTTTATTGTGAAGAACAGCATCCATCTATTTCATAAAACAGGAACAACCCACAATAATAGATATTGTTACTCAATAAACAAAAACAAATCTTTGGACATACCTGCCAGCCAGCAATCATTTCTTGTATGAAAGGGAGTGTGAAGTCATGTCTAGCTGACAGAATCCACCTCCAACAAGCAACACAATTTTTGATCGTTTCTTCAGTGAACATATCAAAACAGGCTGTGCAGCAAGTTCTTAACAAAATACGGTTTAGCTCTGAAATTGATTATGACCAGTTATTGTGAGGCATAAATATTAAATCAATGTTCATTATGGGCTAATGCACAAAAAAGAATGAAGTATACAATATCATTTTTTTGAAATTAACAAAAATGAATATGAAGTAGAAACAGATATTTAAAAAAATTAGATAACAAATATGGAAATGAAAAGTGTCATTTTGAGATTCGTAATTTAAGGCAAGTTTCCATGAGTTTTAAATACATTTCTGATAAAAATGTTGACATAAGTACTTGTTAAATTTTTATTTTTTAAATTTTTAATCAGTCAACCCATTAACGCAAGTGGTTCCATACGAGACCACTTAAGATAGACGTTTTTAATGTTTAATTGAAGGTCTAACTTTGTAGGAATGGTTGACATGGTTAAAATTAATTCAATTGAATAAATTTGTGAAATAAACCGTTTTGAGTTCATGAAAAACTCACAAATAGCAACTTAGAAGGATTTATTTTTGTTATTTAAAAGTTTAGACAGCCTTATAGCAGCGAAGTGAATAACAATGTTGATGTAAACAAAACTTACATTGAAATATAGAAAGAGAAGACAAAGACTAGATAATGACCAAAGAGATCAGAAAGAGAAAACAAGTTATGGAGATTTTAGACAGTGAACACTGCTTCGAATCTTCTCTCGAGGGTTTAAGATATTGATGTTTGTTCAACAATGTGATTATTCATAAAATAAATATTAACCTGTTGTAGCAATGAGAAGACCAGTTGCTCGCCACAAAGCTGCTTGGAATTTTTGTTGATTGTCCTCTTTTGCCGCTTGTTTGAGTCCAAAAATGATTTTCATGACAAGACTTTGTTGTTGATTGGTATCAGATGCCAGTAGCACCAAACCGGAAATTTCTCCCAGATATCTTGTACGTAAAACTAAGCATTTCATGAAGGATGATGTTACTTCACTCGATAATTTTGCCCTTTTTTCTAAGCTACCTCCCTGCTGTGAAAAAAATGTTTTTATACCAGTTATGCCTAATGACTATTTAGTAACTACATTTCAAACCAACAATTTATCCATACATTTATTTGGGAAACACAACTTAATTATGTTAAAAGTACTGTGCATTAATTTTAAAAACACTTGATAAATTTTAATAGATCTTTATATTGTTGTAAAAGACATACATACCAAGAACGTCATAATAAACACTTTTGATAAGTTAAATTTTCTGTAACATTTCAAATAACAACTGTTTTTGGTTGAAAATTAAACCTGGCAAAACTATTTTAAGTCACAAAATGAAAAGCATATAATAAGTTAAATGATTTCATCCATAAACAAAACTGTTTAAAATTTAGCTGAATGTGAAAGGACACATCCAACGACGACAACAAAAACTATAAAATAGTAACTGCTATGTTTCAACTTTGTTCATGCAATCGACATTAACCGATTTCTACTTTAAGAAATGTACACTTCCAACAATATGAAATGGGACAGTAATTGGAGACTAAGTTTTGTAGTTGTTTAATCTTCAAATTAACAAATTTAAAAAAAGTTAAATAAATGTAATTTTGTTGGAGATGCAGATCAAATTAAAGTATTGGATCAACAATGCCATTTACTATCAACAAAAATTATACAGCAATAGAATTAAAGAGGCCATTTGACATCAGCTGAATACCTCAACAAAATCTTCATAGATTATTATGCATGTCTGAGCATTCAATGGACTTTCCATTATAACATACAGTGTAAATTTATAAGTTAACATTAATATAATTATATAAAGAAAATAAACGAACAATGGTTGTTCATAATTGTACACTCAATTTGCTTTTGGTTACATCAGCTTCCATGGAAATTTTTAACTTATATTGAAGCCTATGGTAATACAGGATTATTAATAACATCATTGAAGCCTATGGTAATACAGGTTATTGATAACTTCATTGTCCTATACCAGAAGACAATCATTCTCAAATTAAGGAAAACATATTTAAAGTCAAACATACAGAAGCCAATGTTGCTCCAGTGTTATGTTCCGCATACTGCATCAAAGATTCTGTTGCTAGAGCCAATCCAGAATGAGTGTCAAGACCGGACTCATTGATACGTGTTTGGTAATGCTGCAAATGAGATTGTGTTGCTTTTGGGGCCCATCTCATTGCTTCTTCTAGAATGCCTTTACATCGAGCACCAAAATCGTTGACAGTGCACTAAAAATTCAATTCGATTGATTAGATGAGAGCACTTGAAAATTTTGTAATCCATCAACCAGAGTAATGGTACTATTGAAATATAGTAGGATGATTATCAAAAATATCCGACTATATTGCATGAAGTAGGCCTATATATAAATTTTATTTGCTAATATCTCAATAAGAATATTTTATTTTAAGAAACTAATATTGGAAAAATTTGTTTAGTCAAATTTTGTTGGAAAAAACTTTCTAGTTTTTTGTTAAAATCAAACAGACAGTTTCACGATGATAAGTTTGAAAATAAACTTATCCTCGTGAAGCTGTGTGTTTAATAAAAATGTTCAGTCAAAGGTATTGTTCAAATCAATATCTATTACCATAAGTTAATAAAAAAATTATGAAATCAAATTTGAAAAAATACACATAAAATCAATGGATTTTTCAAAACCACGAGTGTCCAAACTCAACTTTCAAAAATTACATTTAAAAAAAGATATTCAAGTGAAACAATTCTCACTCTTATCTAAGTTTTTTAAATAAAATAAAATGTTAAATAGAAAATAATAAAAAATTGTAAAATGAAAAAATAAATAAAAAAAATTTGTAAAAACACTGAAAATTGTGGTCAATTATTTATAAAAAAAACACAATCTATTGAAAAACTTGTTTGACCAAAACAATTTTTCAGAGCATTATCTATGATTTTCATTCAATAAAATTGTAAAAACAAAACTAAAAACATTTGCCTGCACATAAATTGTAGACGCAAGAAACCAACTACGAATGAATGACCCAAGCATGTTGATTGCAATAGGGTATTTGTAGAATTGATACCCAAAAACAACAATAATAAGTATTAAATTACTTGTGTAATTTTATTTTTTAGTTCACTTATCTGTGCAGGACTACAATTACTAAAGCAATTTGAGGGAAGACCAAGCTGATATGATTAACAAAAACAAAAAAAGAAGAAGGGCATGACAAAAAATGTACGAATGAAAGTTAGTGTAAGGAAAAAATCCATTGCCATAAGTATTTCAAGAAATCAAAATTTTTCAGTGTCTACTTTCACAAAAAATTACTGTAATTTAATGTATTCAAGTTCTTATAACAATACTTATTTAGTTATTATTGAAAGATAATCTTCATTTCACAATCAATTCTAATAAACCTTCTCCATTAGACTTAGAGAGTGAACACCAGCTGATAAAGAATGTTGCCATTCCATAAACATTTTCGTTCAAAATATATTAATTTTAGAAGATAATTCTCCAATAGAGACAATTTAGATTAGAGAATTAGATTTTAAAAATTTTGACTAAAGTCTAAAGGGCTTTGCTTTCACCCTAACAAACAAACGGCATGTACAGAACTTTATTTCTTTACTCTTTCCTGTCTTTCTTTCTTCCAATGTGGTAGTTATGTTTTAATAGGAAACTAATTTCTGCTTTCATCAGCAATGAAAGAAGTCTAGTACCTATTGTGATGATAAGCATTTATTCAACTGAACTCAACATTACCTGTTTAGCAAACAAGAAAGGGTGTTCCAACATGACTAAACTATTCTGACTAAATTATATCTAAAACCTTTCCTTTACTAACTTCTCTTGCTTCCAATGTATCCATAAGAGTGATGGAAAAGGGTGTATCAGGAATAGGAATGGTTGGATTAGCATCATTTGGGTCGAGTTGTAGGGAAAACACCAACACCTGGAGCATGTCTAGCATTGTTCTCAAGACGGTTCCATTCCACAACAGAAGAGGAAATCTGAGAAATTTTTAATTATTTTCAACTAATGTAATGCAATTTGAACTTTTTTAAATCACTTATGTAGGAAACAGAGCATTTTTCACCATTCCTATATATTTTTTTTGTACTAAGAATATCTCTTTCTTATAAAGATTTGTACTTACTTATCAACAAGTTTTGAAAGTAGTTTATCAGCAAGACGTCGAATTTGTGGTTGAGTGTGATTAAAATGAGTAAGAAGGAACTGTGCATGCAACACTAATAGATGCTCTCTCTTCTCATCTTTTTCTTGTAAGCCGACACGTTCAAGAAATATATTAAATACTTTCTCACTAATTCTGAAAAAAAAAATAATTAAAATTTATTAATCATACATTGAGTGTAAAAAGTAAACACCATTGTTTAAAAATTTTGATAAAATAGAGCATACATCAACCATAGGTAATTAAACTTCTAATAAAATGTAACTTTTGTCTATACCTATATGTAAGTACATTGAAAACCATCATTTTTATGGGAAAAAATCTATAGAAATTTGTTTATTTTTAAAAAAGTTATTATTTTAAAAAGAAAAGAAAAAAAACACTTCAACATTTCCCTTCATCTCTTATGAAAATAGTAAAATATTTCTAAGTTAATGTGGGCTATAAAACATCCTTTTTTTTTAAGAAAATATAATATATATAATTTTTTATTTAAGCATAATTATTATTCAGCTCATTATCTATAAACTTTGTTCAATAAAAAAATTGTGACATCAAAAAAGAAAAACTTTAACACAGCACTACGCACAGCCACTGGATGCACACTGGACACCAATACACAACACCTACATGAAGAAACAAAAATCCTCCCCATCAAAACTCACCTCAAACTACATGCCTCACAACAAAGACAAATAGCACAACACCCAAACCACCCACTACACACACTCACACAACAACAGACAAACCCCAGACACATGAAACAGACCATATTTGACAATAACAACAACTACACAGTAAACATGGACACAACACCTCAACAGACCACATACCAATCCATCAAACAACACCTGAAGGACATACACACACAGATAGTCACCAGCCACACAGACGCCAGACAGGACAACAAAGTCCTCAACAGACCTGCCCCAGACATAAACAACAACGAACAAACACTCCCACACAACATGCGCAGGACACTGGCACAGCTCAGAACAAATAAATCCCCACACCCACAAGAATACCTACACAACATAGGCCCCAACACTCATCCAACATCAAACTGCCCGCTGTGCCAACACGACACACACAACACCACACACCTATTCACGTGCCCTCGTGTGCGGGCCGACCTGGCCCCGGAGGCCCTCTGGACAGACCCGGTGGGGGCATCAGGACTGATGGCCCGATGGTCGGGCCTGCTGAGGTGGAGGCTGGATCCTCCGGCGTGAGGGCTCCATCTTCTATGTCGAATATTGAGTGAGGTCGACAACAACAACAACAACGTATCAGCGCATCAAAAAAGATATACAAAACGCAGCTTAGAGTAGTTGTGAAAATGAAAATTGTGTGTAGAAATGTAATTTATTTATACATAGTTAGTATATGATTAAAACATGCAAACATTTAAACATAATCTAAAGATCTAACTTGTATCCTGGTCACACCCTTTTTTTTAATTGTTTGAAAATTATATTTTAAATTGTATTCATAAATGAAGAGCAAATGAGTCTTATATGCAGGTATGCCCTCCCAGTTCGTGATATGACATTTCACGAAATATTTATATGAAACGTTCAAAGATAATCAAATTAAATGGGTTTTACAGTTGATATTGTCTTTGTTTGCGCATACATGCGATCGAATGTAACCTAGAACATTTAGTTTCCTTGAGATTAAAATTTTCTTTCATTAATTTAGAGGGATATCTATAATATCAAGCATATTACGACCATATGTTAAATAAGGCTCGAATTATTTATATTTTGTATAGGGTAGGTGTGGAAATGCGTCCACCAGGCGAAATTATAATATACATTATAATAGCTTTCTAAAAAAGTTGTCAAAGCATGAAAACATTGAACCGTTGGAATCTATGCATGGTTTCTGATAAACTAAATGAGATTTAAACACCTAAAACCTAAAGCATTATAATATACTTGAACGTTTGAACGATAGGTGGGCACATTTCGCGGGTGAACGAACTTCCACAACTTAGCCTGAAATAAATATTTTTTTGTGGATGAAAAATTTGAATATAGTGTTTGAACAATTGTGTAGCTAAGTATATTATACAAGTTCAATTGATCTTCATATAGAGATGTGAAAAACATAGAATCGCAAACTGGAAAGTTTACTTTTATTTATTAAATTCAATGCTTTATACATTAACGAACATTTGTTTTTCAATTAATATAGTATTATTGCATAATAAGCCATAGTAAAATGTTACTGTACATGTAAATAGTAAAATATGTAACGTTCCAACCAATTTATGTGATTAAATATTAACTGTTTTACTGCTATAAAATCCTCTAAAACATAAGCAAAGTTTGAATAACAATAATGTTAAAATATAGGTATATATTTTTGTGTAATTTATAGAATATTATTGAGGAAGTGAAACTATTCGTAACTTTGAAAACAAAATAAAAATCTGGTTTCAAAAATATTTATTTAATAGTTATTTTTATGGTAGTTCATCCCCTGGAATAGGATTTTATTTTGTTTTATATTTATCGAATGTTATAAAACCAAGAATTTTATTTTAGTTGAAACCCTTGCAATAAAAACTGCTTTACTCTGTCAATGTTTTAATAATAATAATAATAATAATTAAAAAATCTTATATAGCGGCAACATTATAAAATCATACTATTTGAACGCTTTACAAATATATTGAAAAAAGAAAAGAAAAAGAAAATACAAAATACAATCACATTCAACACCGAGACATACAACTAAAATCAATAAACAAATAAAAAATATGGCTAACCTTATGAAACAATCAGGTTAAAAAGATATGTTTTTAATCGTTTTTTTAAAAAACAGAAATGATTTTATGCACTTCAGTGTTTCAGGAAGTGAATTCCACAGTTTAGGTACTGCATAAAAGAAAGATCTTTTCCCAACGTTGGTTTATAACCTTAGGACATTTAGCGTGAAGTTGTTCTGAGATTTAAGAGTTCTGGCTGGGATATACCTTTCAATATCATCACTAAGATAGGAAGGACTCATGTTATGAAGAGACTTGTATGTTAAAATGACCACCTTATACATAATCCGTTTCTTAACAGGCAGCCAATGCAATTTGTCAAGTATAAGAGTTATGTGCGAGAATTTCGGGGAGTTTGTACTTTTTGAATTTTGTCGTTTGTTTATGAGGCAAATTTATCAAAAGGCTATTATAGTAGTCAATATTACTACTGTAATTGCAGCTTATCACTGACGTTTCAGTTGATGTTTACAATTGACAAGCGTACCAACTGTACTGGTTTTAATTGGTGTATTGGTTCTAATAGGTGATTTTAGCCACCGAAAACCATTTGAGGAGCAAAGTCAGGTTAGGTTTTGTTTGGTGGGTCACGATAATGCTAAATTTTCATACAGCATGTAACGCGACATGCCGGTACTTCTCAACTTTCACCAAACATAGAAACATTTTTTCGACTTTACTATAATATTAGAACATTTCAAAACGCTATAAAACATTTTCAACTTTTCTAACATTTTTAAAAATATACAAAATTTATAACTAACTTTGACTGAAATAAGGAATGCATTTCAGGATTTCTCTCAAAAGCAATCCAGATACGATGATTATTATAAATTAAAAAAAATGTTTTTTACCTTTTCTTAAAAAAACATTTTCTTGTAAACTTATTTTCATATGATTTTTATTTTATGATTTACAATGTATTTTAACAAGTTTAAATAAAAAAATAATTTTTGTTTAGAACAGAATGAAGTCTCAACTCTATTACTTATTTCGTAAAACTTTAAACAAAAATTCGGATGCTTTATCCCCAAAGGTCAAAATAATTTGTATGATGTTTTATTAAATTGTATTGGTTAATTCATTATTAAATTTTATTAAATTGTATTGGTTAATTCATTATTAAATTTTATTAAATTGTATTGGTTAATTCATTATTAAATTTTATTAAATTGTATTGGTTAATTCATTATTAAATTTTATT
>JARUHE010337710.1:0-10609 GCA_031471125.1 Archaeomysis grebnitzkii | reverse complement strand
GTCATGACGTCATGACACATGACCTCACGATGACGTCACGAAATATGAAATTTTGCCAATGTCAAAATATGCATAATAGAATTCTAGATATACTTAGATAGTTTCAGATCGAAAGCTCAAATAGTTTTTTTTATTCATTTTTCCAATTCTCGAGTTCAGTACCCCCTTAAGGCTTAGTAAATGACTTTTTTTAACTAATTTGTCATGATAAACATAATTTTAGACCGTGAACAACAACAACACTGGGGATAAATTCGCACATACAACGTCTCCATTGCGTGCATAGCCTTTTTTCGCACACACCTTTAGTATATACACCTTGATCTTATGTAACTGATAGATCTAGGATAGTTTTTGATTTGCTTGCTGTCAACGGACAAAAATATATGCTGAATATTCTATGTTTGAACACCCTTCAACTTGGTTTAGGAATCTCATTTACCAATTGTTCAAAAAAATGCAGCCTTCTCAATACTATGAATGAACACGCTGGAATAGGTGTAGCACTGAGAGTTTCACAACAAAGCAATGACGAAAGGTGAAAGTCAGAAGCAGTATCTACCTCAATTGGTCTTAAACCATTACAAATCATTACTAAATCCAACAAAACATCCTTTGTCATTTTGTTAACTTAAAGTCAGTATCTGTTATATATGTAATTCAAACTACTTATTCAATAAGTAAGCCAAACATTGTTCATATTTTGTGACATACTGTGTTTATTTATGAAATAGGCGTATTAATACGGAGATTTATTAAAATTTCATTAGAATAATATGTAATAAATTGTACATACATCATAAATCTATTGTGATATCCTTTTGTCTCAATCATTGTTTTATTAAAGCAGTACCCAAATAAAATTACATTACGATCATATACATATTATTATTATTGTATCTTAAGATTCTTATATATAAACACGAAATATGTTGGCTGAAATATCATTTTACAAAAATTATTAAATATAATGCTTTAAATTGAATAATAAATTATATAAGACTTAAATTTTTCTTGCACCTAAGATGAATATGTGCTTTTTAGAAGCCTATGCTATACTGCAATGCCACTTAATTCATGCAGCTGTAAAGTATATTTAGTTCGACAATAGCACAAGTGAGTTAACCCCCATTCAATTAACATAGAGCTTACCTCACGTGTGTTATTATTGCATGTCTGGACCACCCAATTGTTAAAATAGCTATTATATTAAAAACTATAAATTTATGTAAAAACTTTATTCATTAAAAGTTGTTTATAATGTGTAATTCTTTAGTTCATTCTAAATAAACATTCTTGTAAAAATAAAAATAAATGGTTTGCCATATCTTGCAAATAAAAATGCTTCTATTTAAAAAACCTTGAATTTTCGAAATTAAAATTTTATCTCATATTTCTTAAAATTAAAAGGCCAACATTTTATTCTAAGCAAACATTGCCCAAAAGTCAATAATACAAAACTTTGATGACACACCAACACCAATTTTTTTGAAAAGTAAACCATATCTAGAGCTTCGCCACTACGTTCCGCGCTTGATAAAAAGTAAATTATACACTTTTTAATTGAGAATTGCTTTTGAATTAAGTTAAAGGTGTTTTACATAATGAAAGAGAGTCGCACTTAAAAGAAAAAATAATGTTTTGGAGCAAATAATTCATAAAATAGAGAAGATAATAAACTTTAGTTTTTATAAATCAGTTGGGCTGCTTTTATAATTAAAATGAGATGCAGGTGTACTATGTTGTTCATGAAAAAAGTTACACCGAAAATAATGCACAAAATTGATCAAATTTTTATTTTTATTTTTTATTTAAAAAAAATTCAATTTATGCTACATTGCCATTTTTCGATTTTTCTCTACTTTTATTATTATATTAAAAGATATAGGCTTTGCTTGTGTTGCAATTTGTTTAAGCAAAAATAATTATTTGATCTTACTATAAGCATTATGCTTTATGATGCCTATAACACATGCATATGTGATATCAAATATGAACAACTTTGATGAATGAAGCATATACAAACGTTGATGAAGTGTGTCAAACTTTAATATTATAATTGTGCGACCCTAACCCATTATTTACTTCTTATCCCTTATATTTTTTTAATTATATTGAACTAATATTATAACTGCATAACTCTAACTTTGTGTTCAGTATATAATGTTTGTCTTAAGCTTTGTGTTTATTATATAAACTATATATCATACATTGTGTTTATTGTAAAAAGTGTATCTCATAATTTATGTTTATTATATAAAGTGTATCTCATAATTTGTGTTTATTATAGAAAACGTATCTCATATTCTGTGTTTCTTATATAAATTGTATCTGACTGTTATATTATAACTGTACAGTATGACCTTAACCCATTATTTTCTTCTCACAGTATGTGTTTATTATAAAAAGTGTATTTTATATCGTATCTTTGTTATAGGAAGTTTGTTTTTCAACTTATGTTTATTATAAAAAGTGTATTTTATATCGTATGTTTGTTATAGGAAGTTTGTTTTTCAACTTATGTTTATTACAGAAAGTACATCAGATTGTAAACACTACTCAGCATGGATAACAAAACAGTGGAATCATGTTACCCACCCACTTGCAGTCAGTCCTGAGTTGACGGACCTCGACTGCTTCTCCAAAAAGATGAGAAATGATGACCTGCTTTCGAACGCAACCTTCGTAGCATGTTCAGTGCACAGTGCTCCTTTCAATGTGGATAAATTGAACGATGGGTTTTACTGTCCCAGATTGAACACCGTTAATGCTCATCCCTTTTCAACCGTAAAATGGCATCCTGCCCAATGGATTGTCATAGACTTCCAAGATGTGAGGCAGATAACTTGTGTATCACTGGTGGAAATTATATGACTTGTCAGCACACTTATTTTGGCCGACATTGAGTTTAGAATTGGCAATCACTCCAGCTCTAGTTCCAAGACAACGTTCTTGTTCATCACCATGCTGGAAGGATTCCTGCGCACGCCAACCTTGGATTTTGTCTCACTACTACTATGTTCGGAAAATTCTTGTTGGTACAGTCTTTGTTGTCAATCCAAATGTTTATTGGAGAGGTCTTAGTAACTTCATATTAACCTTCTATCCAATAAATAATGCATAACTTCCACTGACGTTAGCATTATCACAACTGCATGGGGTGAATCCCTGTCTTCTCTAAAGAATAGCTAAGTATTTAAAAAACGGAAGAAACTTTTAAATTTTTCCAAAAAGAATTATAGAAAAATTACTCTACCTAGCACCCTCTTAGGTACTCAAAGAGATTAAACATTTATGGTTGCACACACTCTGTTATTAATGTATAACTTTCTCATTTATTGTGTTTTCGTAATTTGTAGCACTTTGTTTTTTCCTATTTTCTTTTTATTCACATCATTTGCGTTCAATTGCACGTGGTCAGTGATAAAGTTAACATTCTGAAGATATATAAACTATCAAGAGTTTGAGAATGATACATTACTCATAAAAACAGTTTCCTATTCTAATTTTAAGCAATGCTATTATTTTAAGTAAATACAAGATTTCAATTATAAAAAATAAAAAACAGATTCAGGATCTTTCAAAGTTTGAAAAAATCAAGAATCTTGGGATTATTAATTCTGTTTGGCTGCAACCGTTAAATTGTATTTTGTGAATGAATATGAGATGATTTATAGTTGTTTATCGAGCGTGTGAATAAAGTAAACAAAAGTGCTACATATAGTTTTATTTTCTGTCTTTGTTATCGTCAGGATCGAGTTATTTGTTATTAGAATAAAATGTTGGGAATTTAATTCTAAAAATTATAGTTTTTTTTAAATAATAGCATCTTTAATTTGTTTTTGTTTTTGCAAAATTTGAAAAATCAACTGTTTTATTTTTCCTTTTACAAGAATTTTAACTTACAATACAATGAAGAACTATCGTTCTCGACACCTTTCACAGAATAAAATCAGCACATAAATATATATTATTTTAAATACAGTAGAACTCCTGAGTTATGAAATATTGGCTGTTTCATAACTCATAGAGAGTTTGTTTCTCAGGAAGACAGAACACCTGGCCAGTTGTATATGATTTGAATCATAGAAAATGAGTGTGATATTTATGAATAATTAAAAAATATTTATTCTGCGCATTGTTAAGTATAAATTTGCTTAATAAAACAACTGTAAGTAAATACTATATAAAAATCAACTGTAATTAAGTAAGTAATATATATATAACAAATGTAAAAAAAATCCAGGTAAAACAATTGATTTAACTGTCATTGTGTTATTTACAAAATACACACTGTTGCCAAAATTTCTATATACCAACCTTTGACTTTTTTCTTCATTTATCAAGTTTCATTAACGCCATAATATAATTAAATCGTTAGTGATTACATGTATCCTGTCAACTTTACTTTCCGTACCACAATGATGCACAACAATCGGCAAGCATCGAACTCAGACATTGATCTGCTATTGTTCTGACATGCTAATAATGTATTTTAGAACATTTATGCAATATTTAGTCATGTTTATTCCCTTATTTATTTTATATTTATATTTTTTATTTTCATTGAGGAAAAATGTTTGAAACATGAAATTTATGAAAATTATGTACAATATATTAATTATATCAATTTCTAACTGTGTTCATTAACCTCACTGACCTTGAAAACATTCGGTTCAAACTTAAATCCCGTCAAACAGAGAGTTTAATCCAATTTTGTGAGGAAAGTCTAGAAGTTGGCAGCTGTCTTTAATTTTGTCGGCCATTTTGTTATTTTTTTTGTTTGTATGCTTGCCGCCACTCTGACCAAACTTTATCTCCATACCATTAAATTTGCAGTGGTACCAAAAATTAAACTTAAGCCAAATTAGCATTGGCACTACAACTGCAAGGATCATGTTAAAAGTAAATAAACTTTATTTCAGTTCAGGTGTATCTTTGTGGGCGAAAAGCTTCTTATTTAAAAAAAGTAATGTAAAGGTGGGCGGAGGAGTAAAATAATGATAAGCTTTTGGTTAAAAAATTAAACTAAGCTTAAATACATTGAATATAGTGAATACAAAAACAAATATTTTAATAGAAGGGCTAAACATTGTATTCGTTACAATCAAATAAAAAAAACAACAACTATATTTCTTCAGGAACAACATCTCATGTTTTCACTTTGGTTTTAAGTTTATGGTACTAGTTGAATTCAATTTAAATTTCGTTGTATATATTTACACTTATATATATTTGTATTTATATATATTTGTAATTAAAATAGATTTGTATTTATATATATTTGTATTTATATATATTTGTATTTATATATATTTGTATTTATATGTATGTATACTTATAAATATTTGTATTTATATATATTTGTATTTATATATATTTGTATTTATATATATTTATACTTAATACATATTTGTACTTCTATATATTTGTATTTATATATATTTGTATTTATATATATTTGTATTTGTTTATATTTATACTTATATATATTTGTATTTATATATATTTGTATTTATTTATATTTGTATTTATATATATTTATACTTATATATATTTGTATTTATATATATTTGTATTTATAATATATATAATTATATATAAATTTTATAAATATTTGTATATATATTTAGGTTGTGTTTCATTGTTTCAGAAAACCGACTTTGGATGTTGTTTGCCAATCGCCATAGTCATTGCATTTTTTTGTTGTTGTTGTGATTTTGAACTTTGTTTATTTATTTGTTTCTTTGTTTATGTGTTTATTTATTTGCTTGGTTTTTTGTTTATATTTTAACTTACTTGTTTATTGGTCTATTTATTGTTTATTCATTTACTTACTTATTTAATTGTTTATTTATTTGTATATTTGTTTATTTTTATATTTTGTTGTATGTATATTTATTTACTTATTTATTTGTATATTTGTTTATTTTTATATGTTGTTGTATGTGTATTTATTTACTTATTTATTTGTTTATTTATCTGTATATTTTGTTGTATGTATATTTATTTAGTTACTTGTTTATTTACTTGTTTATTTCTCTATTTTTATGTATTTATTCATTTATTCATTTACAAATTTATTTATCTGTTTATTTGTTTATTTATTCATTTCTTTGAGTATTTATTTATTTATTTGTTTATGCATTTATTCATTGATTAATCTACTTGTTTATTTATTTATTTATTCAATAATCTATTTATTCTTGTGTTTGCTAAATTATTTTTCTCATGCATTTGTTCATTTATTTTTTTATTTTTTTTATTTATCTGCCTATGGCTTTTAATGATTCATAAATTATTGACAATTAAAAATTATTTTATTTCATTAAACCAACAAAGAATAAAAATTAAATACAAACGAAGGAGCTGGACAGTTGTGTGTAAAAAGTAATAACAACAGTATTAACAATAATACTAATGATAACAACCATAATAATAATAATAATAATAATAACATTAATATTATTAATAATAATAATAATAAATACAATATTAATAATAACAATAGTATAATAATAACATTATTAATAATAATAATATTAATAATATTAATAATAATAATAATAATAATAACAATATTATTATTAATAATCATAATAATAATAACAATATTAATGATAATAACAATACAAATAATATTAATAACAATAAAACTAATAATAATAACATTTATATATTGAGAAGAAAGAGAGAAGGGAAGGCAATTTAGAGAGACACAAAGAGAGAGAGAAATGTGTTGAAAAAGAATTTAAACAAGAAACAGAGGTAAAAAGACAGAAGAAATAGAAAGGTATTTTTTCGTACAGTATAGCAAAAGAGTAAGAGAAAAAATAGAAAAGGAAATATAAAAAACATAAACAAAATAACGAACAGAGTAAGAAAGGCAATACAGAGAAGAAAAATATAAGATGTAATGCATGTACAAAAATAACACAGAAAAAAACAAGAGAGAATAAAGAGACATATAACAAGGACAAGTAAAAAGAGCAAATCGTAATAAGAAAAGAGAGAAAGAGAAGACAAGTAAGAAAGAAAAAGTGAGAGATACAAAGAGAGAAGAGAGGAAAAGAGCGGGAATAAATGCGCGTATGCAGCCACTGTGAGCGGGCATTAGGAGCGCAGATAAATCAACGCTGATTGGCAGATCTGACAAGCGGAGATGAATGGCTGCAAGGTGTGCGACAATTGGCGCCTGTCCAAAACAAACCAATTTATTATTCCTTTTGTCACATATTTTAGATAACTTTTCTTTGAGTTTCGTCCAAGTCGAGTTGAAAATTCAAATAAAATGAACGAAAATTTGTGCAGCTTTGAACGAAGAGTTGAGCGCTAGGATGGATTGAAGTTGTGTTTAAACTGAGTTTCTCTTCATTATCTGGTCTTGTCTTTGATAGTTTTGGCGGGAAATTTAAGTTTTGTTTGATCAACAGATTGTTTCGAGACAAAAACAAAAACAAAAACAAAACAAAAAACGAAACAAAAATATTTCTTTGGTTTAAAATTGTTTTCACTTTCTTGCATTGTTTGACGTTATTAACTACAATAGTATTACTCAATACATTCCTATATTATATAAGCTGTTATTTGACCCCATATTATTATTATCAAACAAAACAAATAATAGGTTCAAAGTTGTTTTGTTACTAATGAATTCTTTATAACTATTTGTTCAATGTTATTATCACTTAATATGTTTAATAAAAAAAATCTAAAAATAATGAAACATAGTTTGATGAATATTTTGCATCAATAGGAAAATAAAAACAAAAACAAAATATTTCATTATTCAAAGTTGTTTCATACTAACCAGCAGTAATCACAATTTTTTACAAAGAAAACTGTAGAAAACAATATCAAATACAAATTAGGAAAAAGAAGAACAAATAATGTTTTGCAGAATAAGAAATTATAAATGTTATTACAGTAGAACTCCTTAAACGTAGACCGGAATCTTGTCTACGTTAAAGGAAGAACCTTTGTTTCAGGCATATCAATTTGATATCGTTACCCCTGACTTTGTACCACATTTTTTTGTATACATAGAAATGATGGGAACGTTTTAGGATCTCTCCGTTTCATTATTCTATGATTCAGGAACTTTCTAAGTTTTATTATTCTATTTTTTAATAGTTTTATTGTAGTCAGTTTAACTTACAATGACATAAATTTATTGTAAAGTTAGGTGATGAAAAATTTCCAAGTCCTTTCAAGAATATGTATTTATGTTTTATTTTCAATTTCTAATAAAACATTCGTACATGGTTAGAAAACAGAAATAAAAAGACCATTGGTCAAAAGAATTTAACAAATCTTGCATTAAAAATTTAAATGTTTACCAGCATCAGTTGTTTTTTAAACATCTTTGTTTCGTATGTTTGGCTTAATAACAAAAGCGGTTTATATAAAAGGTTTAAAGCCTAATCTTAATACACAAACCATTCATATAAAACTATTCATTGAGACTATTTCTTACTGTGATAAAGTAATGTTTTATAATTAATCATTCTATGTAGTATAATTACATCAGTTTTACTTATTATAAATATTTCTTGCTTTTCAATAAATAAATTATAACTATGACGGATGACAGTTGAAACGTTACCTATTAATAACTTAGGGAGTTTAATTTATAACCTAAAATCACAAGAAAAACCTTCCTTCAGACGGCTGGAGAAAACAAAAAACAAAATTTTTGCATGTAATTATGCTATAATTGTTTTATACAGACATATAGCACATTCTTTGTTTGCCTTCATCAATAATAATAAACCTCACAGTAACACAACACAAATACTTAGTTGATTTACGCAATGGCAAATCATTAGTAATCCAAAAACCGGACAAAGGTAATGGTGTCTTAATCCAAAAAAAAACAGATTACATTAATAAGTTAACCATATGTTGGAGGAAAATACAAAGTTTGAAAAAACAGAAATAGATTTATACAACTTAATAAACAAACTTGAAGATAAAATTAACCGTTTTCTACGAGCCATCAAAAAACAAAACATAATTACTGAAGAAACGCTCAACGGTTGGCGAGCGGATCAAGGCCGGGTATACTTTATGGACTCCCGAAAGTCCATAAAAACAAAGTTCCTATGAGACCCGTACTTTCAACCATAGGTAAACATAGCTACAACCTTTCAATTTGGTTCATCGCACTAATAGAAGAATTGGGAAAAAATAATTATACAACAAAAAACAGTTTTCAATTTTTTAATTATTTTCAATCAATTAATAACGCAAACCAATATGTCATGGCTAGTTTTGATTTCACCTCCCTTCATACGAATATCCCTCTACACGAAACTTTCAATATTATTATTAATGTAGCATTCCCAAACAATGAAAATATTTTTAAAGGCTTCCCCAAAAAAATGTTTACTAAATTAGTTGAAATAGTTCTATTCGATTAATATTTCATTTTTAACAATCAATTATATAAACAAACGGACGGTCTAGCGATGGGTGCCTCAGTCGCTGCAACTCTTGCAAACATCATTTTGAGTTGTTATGAAGAAATGTGGTTTCAAGATTGCCCATGTTAATTTAAACCGTTTGTATACAGACGCTAGGTCGACGACACTTTTCTTTTATTCAACGAAGTATCACACATCGATCAATTCCTTAACTCCCTAAACTCTAAACATGCCAATATGAAGTTCACATCGGAAATTGAAACGAACAATTCATTGCCTTTTCTTGACATAAATATCATAAATAAATAAAAATCACAATAATCTCGACACTAGTATATACAGAAAGCCGACGCCTACATGGTTAGGTTTCAATTTTCTATCGTTCATGCTATTTTTATTTAAAATTAATAATATTAAATGTTTAATCTATAGAACCTATCATTTGTCTTTAACATATTTAAATATTCACAAAAAATTTGACTTTTTGAAGCAGTATTTTGTAAAAAAAAAACCTGTATAAGGAAAGTGTCGTTGATAAGCAAATACGTTTTTCTGGATAAATTGTACACGGTAGATGTTCGTTCCATAACTGTACCAGAACATACAGTAAGTTATATACTAAACTCCTGTTTTACGGTAGTTATTCATTTAAGATCCGAAGAAAGATAAAATGGATATTCAATCAATTTTACCATCAGTTAAACCATAGTATCGTTTTCACTAAAGACAACAAAATTAATTTTTTTTTCTATTCAAAGATTAAGTCGAGACTAACGCTCATATATAAATATTAATGGTGTAGCTGTAAGGTTACATATATAGGTGCCACCACAAGGCACCTAAAGACTAGAATGAGCGAGCAACTTTGGGTGTCTGATCGCACAGGTATGCGTCTGACTCGTCCATCTTTCAGCGCGGTGAAAGATGATTGTGAAAACAATGATCACACCTTGAACACAGACAACTTCAAAATAATAACAGACATAAATAAATCAGACCTTTTCATTGTCGAAACATTTTAATAAAACATTTGAAACCACAACTGAGCCCTGGCCCATCAATTGAAATTGAAACTCTAAAGAAGGTGGGTCGTCCCCTGAAACGTACTTTGTTTTTATTGTGTTTAATGAAATAAAAAACATTTTTTATATTGTGGAAATAAATCTTTTAATGATTAATAAACT
>JARUHE010337699.1:0-10609 GCA_031471125.1 Archaeomysis grebnitzkii | reverse complement strand
AAATCCGAAAAATGCCTTGAAGTGCTACTCACAATTCTTTGAAGCTGTACATATAGCTTACAATTACAATCTTCAGGCGGATGATATTGTTAAAAAAGTGGTGTTGATTCTTCAAACTCAGAAGTAAGAATTGAATGATACCAAAAAGACCAAAAAATTGAAATTTATTAATCGACAATTACAACTTTTGACTCGCAGAACATTCTATGTCGCTGATTACTGCTTTGCTATCCAATCATTTCCTAACTATAACTATGAACAACTGCAAGATTTCCTAGTGCGTCCAAGCAAGTGATCGTTACAGTCTATTGTGTCTTCTATAAACATTGAACAAGTCTTAGAGAAAACACTTCTGAAAGTTAAAAATGATCCGCAAAAGAACTCTTTTTTGATAGTTGATGAAGTGAAAATTTATCCAACGGTTGCTTTTTCCGATGGTGTTTTGAATGGTCTGCAAAGAATGACCCTAATTCAAAGGCAACATCAATGTTATGTGTGATGCTGAAATGATTACACGGTTGACCTAGTGTTATGCTTTCAGTCATATTTGACCTTCTTTACAAAGCCTAGCCATCAGCAGTTGCTCAAGCTGTTCAACAGAACTCGTGTTTCCAGGCTATTCATCCTTGGATGCTACACGCTTCTGGTATCTTTTATTTCACACTGTCCATCTGCTAAAGTGTTTCCGCAACAACTGGATCTCAGAAAAATCTCAAAAACTATCTCTTGACAAAGAATCAGCTGCTTCTTTATCGGATGTGAAAGATCTGTACAGGGAAGAAAAAGACAACATTTTGAAAACCACACCGTTGACTTATTCTGCAGTTTTTCCATCTAATCTCCAACTACAGAGTGTACAGCATGTTTTAAAAGTCTTCAATGACAGGGTAGTTGCCGCACTGAGACTACAAGGAGACTGTGAAACAGCCAGTTTCATCCAGCTAATTTTGAATTGGTGGAAAACTGTCAATCTTAGTGCTAATAGACAAGATGTCCGACTAGGCGATCCCAGCCGATCTGTCCAAGGTGAAAATTCAATCCCTCTCCAGGTTTTCTTGAATCAATACAAAGAAGCACACTCAGGGCATGATGCCAAACCTGTTCAATGTTTTACTCATGACACCAAAAAGGATGTTGTGCAAACCATAGAGGGAATGATAGCTGTATGCAAACATTTGTTCACAGTTGGATTTGATTATGTATTGCTACGTGAGATTCAAAGTAACAGAATTGAAGGAGAATTTTCAGTCTATAGACAATCAACAGGGGCCAATGCATTTATGACAACATGAGATGTTTCGTCTGCTTATAAAAAAAGATTAGCGCGATTCGCTGCATCTTTTTTGAAATCCATAGAATCTGATGCCACAATTGACAGTGTACACACCTGTGTAGGTCCAATCACCGCTGAGGATGCATCATCCATCGAAGAGAGCATATCGGATGTTGATATCTCATGCAATGAAGAAAGGTCCGTAGCCTATGTGGCGGGATGGTTGGAGACAAAATGTGAGGGGGTGTTGAATTTCTCTGAAGATGAAGCTTTGTTGAGTAATGAAATGAAAGACTTCATTGAAGAGGTTTCTAGGGGATCTTTGAGAATACCTCATATGTGTACTTTTGAGCTAGTTAGAATAGGGTTGTGTTTTGTGAAGAAAGCTAAACATAGGGCATGTTGTCGTAAAAGACTTATCAACATCCTGTCTATCATGGAAGCATTTTATGATCTCGGGCTGTCATCTAAGAAATTGTTCAGGCATTTGGCAAATGTGCTACTTCATGGGCTCCACAAGCTTGAAAAAGATCAAGAAAAAAAATCAGCCCTCTACCAGACATCGATCAAAAGGGCACGTCTATCAGACTAAGTTCTTTTGGTAAGTGTTTATTTTTCTTCTTTTTTAAAATTGATAAAGCGTATAAACCATTTGTATATTTAAGCAGTACTGTAGTGGTGTTATTTCTAACACATGACAACATTTATGACACACTTTAAGCATTATCAAACATTTATTGATAACAAATTCAATGGCCTTCGCTAGAAAAGGCAGGAAATAAGCTCTGCATGTCCTTGATAGAGTAGTCCTTGGTTTATTTATTTATTTGTTTGTATGTGTATTTGCTTACTTGTTTACTTGTTTATATGTTTATTGGTTTGTTTGTTTATTACGTTATGTGTTTATTGTTTTATTGGTTTATGTATTAATTTGCTTCTTTGTTTATTTGTTTTTTGGTGTATATGTTTAATTGATTAAGTGCTTTATTTGTTTTTGTGTTTATTATTTATTTATTTATTTATGTTTTTTGGTATTTGTGTATGTGTTTATGATGGAATATTTGTTTGTTTGTTCATATGCTTATTTATTTGATTGTGTATGTGCTTATGTGCTTATATGTTTAATTGTTTATGTGTGTATGTGTTTATTTGTTTGTTTGTTTTATATATGTCTTTGTAGTTGTGTGTTTGTTTAGTTATTTGTTATTTATTGAAGCATGCATTTATGTATTTGTTTGGTGGTTCATTTTCATTTTTTTATCTGTCTCTTCAGTTGCACTTCACTATCATTATTAACATTCAGAGTCCATCACCTTCAACCATTTGACATCATTATAGAGATCGATTTAGCGAAGGCTTCGTTCTGGTGTGATACGATATAATGAACATTTGGATCGACAATAGCACAAGTGAGGCAAGGTTTATGTTAATTGAATGCTGGCTACCTCACGTGTGCTATTGTCAATACATTTATAACTTTTGTTCAAAACATTAAAGCTGAACCCAAATGCATTGTAACCTGTTGGAACTTTTGTGTTATCAGGATACACAAAATTTTTTTTTTATGTTTACTTATTTTTTAAAAATAAATTAAGTAAGTTGGTTTTAATGTTACTATGTGAAGTAGTCATAAATGTAATCCTTTCTCTTATGTATTTAATCACTTTAACTTTGAGTTTCATCTTTCGTGTTTTGTAAAAAAATAAATTTATGTTTGTTCAAAACAATGGGAGAATCAATAATTTTAATATAAAGGCTTTTATTTATTTAAATAAATAATGTTTGTTATAAAATATTTTGTTTTGCTCAATGTTAGGATATATAATTATTTAATGAAAGAAAATAATTAAAAAAATTTTAAAATGTTATGAGAATAATTAAATGAATTTGATGCTTATTAATTAACTATTCATTTAAATCTCCTTTTAAATTAACAAAATTATATTTAAACCTTTTAATTTATTTGAAGAAACGTTCTTTTAATAATAATATAATATGATAAGAATATCAATAAAAATAATGTAATAATAAATATTATAATAACAGTAATAACTATAATATAATAGCAATAATAATAAAAACAAAAACACAAGTAAGAATATTAATAATAATTTTATCAATAATAACAATACTAATATAATAATATAATAGTGATAATATTAATACTAATAATAATAATAACACAAAAAGGAAAATTAAAAATGATAACAATATTAACACAATAAATAAAAGATAATCAAGATAATAATAATAACATAATACGATAAAAATTATAATAATAATAACATAATACGATAATAATTATAATAATAATAACATAATACGATAATAATAAAATAGAATGAAATTATTAAAAAAAGTTTTTGAATGAGACTTAAATTAGCTGAATTCTTTAAGTTTAATTAAAACCAATTTCAAAAGACATCAAAGGAAAAACAATCTTTTAATTTGGAAAACTTTAATTATTATTTTATGCAACTTTCAAACACTTGTTAAATGGGAGACGGTAACATTATTCTACACATTGTTGTATTGTATTGTATACGAGGTCAACACGACCGTCTACGAATGCATACGACCATGCACATTAATTGCATACAGTTACCGTATACGAGTTAACAAGTAGAATTAAAATAATAATACTGTATGGAAGACCATTGTTGAGCATGTTTGTTATAAGTAACTGAGTGATCATTGTAATCTTAAGCAAGCAAACGCAAAAATAATTTAACAATAATAATTGAAATACATTATAAATAAACAAATAAAACACCAATAAACAAATAAACATATATATAAACCCATAACATATACATAAACAAGTAACATATAAATAAACAAATAACATATAAACAAACAAATTACATATAAATAAACAAACAAAACACAAATAATTAAATAACATATAAATAAACAAACAACATATAATACATAAACAAGTAACATATAAATAAACAAATAACATATAAATAAACAAATAAAATATAAATAAACACATAACATATAAATAAACAAGTAACATATATACAAACAAATAACATATAAATAGACAAATAATATATAAATAAACAAATATCATATACATAAGCAAAGCACATATAACTAAACAATTGTAATATAAATACAAAATAACATATACATAAACAAGTAAAATAAAAAAAACATATAAATAAATAAATAAATAAATACAATACAAATAAACAAATACAACATAAACAAATAAATAACATATAAATAAATACAAACAGCATCAATACTCAACTAATATATAAGTAAACAAATAACATATAAATAAACAAAAACAATATAAATAAATAAATAACATACATAAACAAATACAATATAAATAAACAAATACAATATAAACAAATAAATACAATATAAATAAAAAAATAAGACATCAATAAACAAATGTAATATAAGTAAAACAATAAAATGTAACATATAAATAAACAAATATAGTATAAATAAATAAAATACAATAGAAATAGATAAATACAATTTAAATAAACAAGTAAGATATACATAAAACAAATACAATATAAATAAACAAATAACATATACATAAACAAATAAAACAACAATAAACAAACAAAATATATGTTAACAAACAACATATAAATAAACCATACACATATAAATAAACAAATAACATTTAAATAAACAAATAAAATATAAATAAACAAATACAATATGAACAAACAAAAAAGAAATAAACAAACAAATAAAACATCACTAAACAAATAACATATACGCAAAGAAGCATCATATAAATAAACAAATAACTTATAAGTAAACAAATGACATATAAATAAATAAATATAATACAATTAAACAAATACCATATAAATAAACAATAACATATAAATAAACAAATAAAATATCAATAAACAATTAACATAAAACTAAACAAATAACATATACTGTACATAAACAAATAACATAGAAATAAACAGATATAATATGAATAAATAAATAACATATAAGCAAACAAATAAGGCATCAATAAACAAATGACATATAAATACAATAACAATATAAACAAAACAAAAATTAAATAATCAAATACTATATAAATAAACAAATACAACATCAATAACCAAATACAATATAAACAAGTAAATCAAATATAAACAAACAAATACAATGTATATAAACAAATAACATATACATAAACAAAGAAAACATCAATAAACAAATAACATAACAGTGAACAACCAACATATAAATAAACAAACAACATATAAATAAACAAAGAGCATATACATACACAAATAACATATTAATAAACAAATAACATATAAATAAACAAACAACATATCAACAAACAAACAACATATCAACAAACAAAAAGCTTTTCAATAAACAAATAAGACATCAATAAACAATCAACATATAAATAAACAAATATAATATAAATATACAAATAACATATAAATAAACACACAAAATATAAATAAACAAATAACATATAAAAAACAAATAAAACATCGATAAACAAATAACATATAAAAAATATAATACAAAAACAAATAACATATTAATAAACGAATAAAACATCAATAAACAAATAACATATAAGTAAACAAGCATCATATTAATAAAAAAATAACTTATAAGTAAACAAATGACATATACATAAACAAATACAATACAATTAAACAAATACCATATAAATAAACAAATAAAACATCAATAAACAAATACAATCAAAATAAACATATAACATATACAAAAACAAATAAAATATCAATAAAAAATAACGTAAAACTAAATAAATAACATATAAATAAACAAATATAATATGAATAAATAAATAAGATATAAAACATCAATAAACAAATGACATATAAATACAAATACAATATAAATAAACAAAACACATTTAAATAAACAAATACCATATAAATAAACAAATACAACATCAATAAGCAAATACAATATAAATAAGTAAATCAAATATAAACAAACAAATACAATATAAATAAACAAATAATATATAAATACACAAATGAAACATCAATAAACAAATAACATAAACGTAAACAAATAAGATATACATAAACAAATAATATACAAATAAACAAATAAAATATAAATAAACAAAAAAACACCAATAAACAAATAACATATAAGTGAACAACCAACATATAAATAAACAAACAGCATATAAATAAACAAAAATATCATATACATAAACAAATTACATATAAAAAAACAACTACATTATAAATAAACAAATAACATATAATTAAAAAAACAAACTATCAATAAACAAAAAACTTTTAAATAAACAAATAAAACATCAATAAACAATCAACATATAAATAAACAAATATAATATAAATATACAAATAACATATAAATAAACAAATAAAATATAAATAAACAAATAACATATAAATAAACAAATAAAACATCGATAAACAAATAACATATACAAAAATGTAATATAAATAAACAAATAACATATAAATAAACAAATAACATATAATAAACAAATAAAACATCAATAAACAAATAAATAACCAAATAGATCAATAAACAGTCGAGATATATTCGCTGAGTCATCAAAAATGCAATTAATAATAGAACAGTTGATCCTATTCTGTTGTTGGAGAAATCTGCAACCCTTTAAAGCCACTGTTATGGAATAGTTATCATGGATTAAGAGTTATTTTTAATGTTAACTTCAATGGAATTTACTCCATATGGCAACATTCCTTCAAGGCTTTAAGGGTTAATGAAAAAACATGTCAATTAAAATTTGAAATAATTCTCAACTAAATCAATAGGAAGGAATTTAATAATTCACTGGGAGGTTGTTGGCATTTTTGGTGAAGACATTTAATTTATTTCACAATTAAATGAATATTTTTTTACGGTTTGCTCATCATGTATTGATTAGGTTTAGTTTTTTAATTCAACAACTTTGTTCGGTGCAGTTATAATATATATTAACATATATGGTTTAGTTAATTTTATTTAAAAATATTTATAACAATAATACTAATAACAAGCAGTTGCATCAAAACATGTAAATCACTTATGAAAAAATATATCGCAGGCCTATTTTGCTTAGCCTAACTAATAAACTTCATTTGTTTGTTAATATTTATAATTAAAATACAAAATGTTAAGAGCTTTACTGACTGCTAGAACTATAATTATATCATAAATATCAAGAGTTGCAATTTATAAAAATGGTAAAATTCTCACTATTCTTATCATTTTTATCGAGCGCGAGAACGTAGAGGCGAAGCTATATACATATTTGGTTTACTTTTCGGAAAATGACAAAAAGTGTTGTTGATGTTGATGTGTCATAACAATTTTTTTTTAATATTGTATTACTGACTTTTGAGCAATGTTTGTTTAAAATGAAATGTTGTACTTTTAAATTTAATAATTATAGGATAATTTTTTTACTTCTAAAATTTAAAGATTTTAAAATAAAAACATTTCTATTTGCAAAATTTGACAAACCAACTTGTTTATTTTTCATTTCACAAGAATAGTTATTTAGAGCACCACATGCGAAAGTCCTCAAGTTTAACACTGCAGAAAGAGCTGTACACGTACATTTTTACTTTAATTACTTGCACACAATTATAATTACATTAGCCATATCCTTTGTAGAAACATAATAGTGTTAATTAAACATTGCAGTTATGTCTGTTTCTTTCATATTCCATTGTATGTCAATATTTGTATTTTTTATAAAAAACAAGCACATACCCAACAGGTATTTTAATGCTGTTACGTTATTACAACGATGTTTTAACATCTTCTAACATTTATACCACGTTATATTTTGCGAAACCTTTGTCATTGGAATAAGTATTGAAGCCAACGTTTGGAAAATTAGTATTTATATACATACAGGCTATATTTACATTTAGGAATGTGATCGTCATGAAGATATGGAGCAATACAATATGGAACCTATAGTTTTTATTTTGTTTAATTTTTTTATTGTAGTGTTTAATAGTCTTATCTGGGATGCATATGCTTCTCATGAAGCGTTCTCAACTTCTTTCTCACAAAACAACCGGAAGTGCCCAAAAACCCGTTGTTTAACTTGTTTTTCACAAAACCATCGAAAAAGTACCCAAATTTACCGTTTTTTCAACTTGTTGCTTACAAAACAGTCAAAAAACGCCCAAACTCAACATTTTCAACTTGTTTCTCTGAAAACCACCCAAAATTGCCCAAAATTACCGTTTTTCAACTGGTTTCTTACAAAACAATCGAAAAGTGCCCAAACTCAAGGTTATCAGCTTGTTTTTGACAAAACCACCAAAAAATACAGTCTTTCCCACAACTGCCCACCCTTTTCAATCTGATGTTACAACATTCATCAGCATTCACAACAAGTTTTGTAGTGTAAATTAATCACAATGTATTTCTATTTATCTATAGCTCGTACCTCTTTACAAATCACTGGATCTAAATGTGCTAAAGAACTAAAGATTATACACAAAAACATACTATTTTTATTCCGTTTTCTAATGAAAATGTATTCACATCATTATCGTCTTTAACATGGCTTACATACTCATACGAACGTTTTTCAATTTTTGAACTACTACCGGTGATACTAAAAGATTTGATTATCTTGCTACCCACACTATTATTACTTTGCACAATCCATCCGAATCTAGTTTTTACAGCTTATGGCCCGTCTTTAGTTGGTGAGTTTATTATTTGAAAGGGTTCTGTGGCTGTTGGTACATTATTTCCCATAATAATAGATGGACGCCTTTTACAACAAGTATACCAATATTAGACAAACGTTTCCAATATTCCATGCCGTCTTTATTAATCACGTTACATTGAAACAGGAATACAATTAGTTGTATACACTGGTGGTAGCATAGTTTGAGTTTTTCATTGTTGAGATATGCATACCTGTAGGAAACATATTTTTACTTTTTATTCCAAGTTCTTGTACCAACTCCTCAGTGTAGAAGGATGCTGATGATCCACTATCTAAGAACGCTAACGTTTCAATAGTTGTACTACTAACAACAGCGATTAGAACTGGTACTATTTTCATGTTACCTCTTATACTGTTTTCTAATATTTGTGATACTGCTTTCACAAAAGGCTCGTTTTCTGTGAAATAATTTTTTGTCTTTACTTCTTTATCATTTTTATGAAAAATGGTTGAATATATCTTTGTACATACCTTACACATTCTAGGGAACTTGCAGTCAACTGACATTTTCTAAGGCATCTAAAATATTTTCTCTAATAGTTCCTTTCTACAATAGTGTTACATCTTTTTACTAAAACATTTTCAAGTTTGTTTGTTTTAGTCTTAGTTGAAAACATTTCTCTTCCAAATAAAGGATGTGATAGTATTGCAGACTTGCTACTTACATGTTTCACCAGATCATCAAAATTGACACCTCTATTTTCTTTTTCCATGATTTTTGTACTAAATCTTCGCCAATTTTCTTAAGTTGTAATCCATATGGAAATGTTTCTAAAATGTTTTTCATAATCCTGGGATTGCTTAGCTCGGCCTTTTCCCTATGACATGCTTTCAATTGCGTTCTTACAGCTGTACAGCATGATTGAAAAATTGTCTAACTCTTCCACATTGTCAGCCTTAATTTTTTGCCAGGACATTATTTTTTCAATATACGATGCATATATTTTGTGTGGGTCTCCATATTATTTATCTAATTGCCGTTTTGGTCCTGTGTAACATTTATTTGAATCTAGTCTCGTAAATGATTGAACGATATACGATTTCCCTTTCAGATACTGGGTTAAGTAATATATTTTGTTGGAAAACTTTCTAGCTTCTTGTTAAAATCAAACACACAATTTCACGAGGATAAGTTTACTTTTATAAACAAATATTTCCAAATATTTCGGTATCATCTGATACCCTCGTCAGTAGAAACTTGTTTGATCGATTTTTTTCTTAGAAAGATTGACTTTATTAGAAAAGAGTATTATCATACATTCTATAGCTATGTTACGGAGGCCCTTAAAAAATCAGGTCCCTAAAAAATCAGGCTATGATGTAGTATTTAACTACCCATTTACTATTTCTAGAGCATTAATTTCTAACGGTATGAAAAGAAATGAAGAAAAATGTGGAACATACCAAATAAGCTGCACGGAATGTGAAAATAAAAATATTGGTGAAACAGGAAGAGATTTAGCAACACGTGTAAAGGAGCACAAGAACGATTACATAAATGGCAATGAAAATAATTCTTTGTTCTTACATTCCGCAAAAACTGGACACAGAATTGATTGGGAATCAGCAAAACTGATATATAGGTCCAATGATTTTATTAAACGTAGAATTGTAGA
>JARUHE010337688.1:0-10609 GCA_031471125.1 Archaeomysis grebnitzkii | reverse complement strand
GGTATATTTTTAAATATGGAGCTATGGATATTAAAGGAGCAGTAATATTTTTAATTTTTTGATAGGGTCTCAACCACGAGGTCAGTAGATCAGCAAACAAATATCTCCAAGTTGATTTTGGAATGCAACTTAGGTTTTGTTGGTATTCAATAAATTATGTTATTTATTATGAGGGTGTTCTACAGTTTAATTTCCTAACTCTATGTCAATTTGATTTACTTCATATTTTTGTATATAATGTCACTTTAATTTTTTCTTATATAAATTTCTATCATTAAAATCAATATGTTTTCAGGGTGAGGAAAACGAACATCAAACAGTTATTTATTTAACACAGCAGCTACTTTTATTCAATTCAAAAGAATCAAGTTTAGTTAGTAAGTACATCTTAACATATATAAATTAAATGAAATAAATTGGCACTAGTAAATAATCCTGGGTACTCCAGCGGCAGCTTCAACTTGAACACTTCTCGTATCGCAGGACAGGCTTTCCTTCTAGATAGCACAGACAACGCCGCATCAAAATTCTCCTTTTCTGTTATTGAGAAATATAATTTCTCTTAGTAATTATTTTTTTCCTTCTTTTATTTAATGTTAATATATCATATATTCTCTAATATTTTTACAATGGCAGTAATTCAGGAGGTTTTAGATTAAAAGTGAATTCACTGGGTAAATGCTCTTCTTACCTTTGTAATACGGGAACTGGTCCTCGAGGATTTTCCCAGCTTCTTATATCCTGTGTTGCAGGGACGGCCTACGTCATCGCTATCGACCAATCACCGTTTAGACTGCCTCTAAAACAACTCGCTCGGATGTGTTGGTCGTTCCTTGCTGATTGCCTTTTGGGTGTGGTTGAACACAGACACAGAAGTTATAGCTATGGATAAACTCAATATATTATTAATCATAAAAGAAGAAAACAAAAAAGTAAAAATCTCATTGAATACTTTTTAGAGATAATCAAAATCAAATATCTTGACATAAAGAATTGAAATAATCGATCTTAGAATAAATGAAAGCATAGATTAATGTGATAAAAGATTCATTGTCAAAATGGAATCTAATGCATTTATATTTATGTGGAATATTGAAGCATTGCTTGGCCTTAGCTTGTATATGATCGAAAAAGAACAGGGGAAAGTTGGAAATAAATCCTAAATTTCGAATAGCTTTAGAGAATTCTATGATTTTTTAAATGTCCGATACCTCCCATCTATTAATATACAGATCAGGGGTTTGAAATCATTAATTTATATTTTTAAACTGTTCTACTTTTTAAATTTAGTTTTTTTCACGTAGGGTAATTTGTAGTGTAAATTAATAGTGTGCTAAATAATTGTCACAGAAATCAGAAATGTAAACAAAACCCAAAGGTGACGTTCACTTTAGCTAGTAAATATAACAATCTTATGTTGTTTTGTTTATATTTAGAGTAGCTTTCTTTATTTTTTTTCTATAACTAATTAATATACAGGCATAGGTAAGTTATATAAATGTATTATTTTATTTTTCACTTAAAATAAACATTATTTCAACTAAAAAAACAGTGTGCCAAAAACTTTTGATTTTTTGAAACTCCGCTTTTCAATTGTTCAATTTTAAAATTTTCTTGTTTCTGTTTGTTAACACTGGTCAGCATTAGCTATGTTTTTTTGTTTTTTTTTTGCTTGGATGAAATGTGGAATGATGTGGTCCTGCAACCTAAATTCTATAAATTCCAGTCTGGAATTTTTAAAAATTCCAACAATTTATTTTTTTTGTTTTTACACACTGTTTGAAATCTCCTAATATTTATATTTAAACTAGAGAAAAAGGTCATTAATGCAAAGTAATAACAGACAAATATGTAAACTATGTCATAAATATCTTCTAATGCTCGACAAGATAATATCCTGAATTTAAAGTTCTAACAAAATATCCTTAAATTGGCTGACAAAATATCGCCATATTTCATTTTTGAAAATCAGCACCCTGTTTCATACTTTTAACTGTGTTTTCTTCTAATTTTGTAACTTCACACTCACACCTGGGTGATGTCATATTTTCAAATAGAACTTAAGCTACATAAACCAGTATTTAAGTAAACTAGCATTATTGTGACTCACCAAACAAAACCTAATCAGACTTTTCTCCTTAAATGGTGTTTGTTGGCCACCGAAAGCTGTTTGAGGAGCAAAGTCAGGTTAGGTTTTGTTTGGTGGGTCACAATAATACTGAAGTTTACTTAAATACTGGTTTATGTAGCAGGGGACTAATCGACAACCATTTTATGATACCGCTCATTAATTCATTTTTTATAAAAACGCCTGTAGGTATATATTTCGGAGAAATCCTACTTTAGATTAGGGTATGTTATTAATATTTTTATGTTCAGTACTTTTTATTGGGATCGAAATGAGGCCCTTGCCTACATTCTTTGTTTTGAATTAAAATGAGTTGAAAAGTGCCTGAAATTTACAAATCTGCACTCCCTGGGCTTGGAAAAACAGCCAGGTGATACATTAGGGATAAATTCTGATAGAAATATGTATTATATTTTGAACACTTGGTCAAAAATTCCCAGAATAAAAACATTTGAACTGCTACAAATAAAAATGCCCAACAACTAATTTTTGCCCAGAATATCACCCTGTTATGTACCCTAAGTCCTATTTGAAAAAATGACATCACAAAATTAGAAGAGAACCTGATTAAAAGTATGAAATAACATGAAAAATGGCAAGAGAGTAAGAGAAATGAGAATAAAACTCTGTTAAACGTACGATATAACATCAAAATTAAGAGAGAAAGAGCAAAATGAGAAGAAAACACGGTTAATTGTAATTGTAGGGTGAAAAAAGTTTAGTTACCATATAATTCAACAACAAAACATTTGTAGGTACATAAGTGGTGCGAGTTTCTATTTATACCACTTTTTTCGATTAAGGAACCATACTAGATGATTACCTCTATTATTGTTTGGCAGTTGTTTCACTGGACGGGATGTGTTTTAACAACATTTCCCATACGAATATGGAATGAACCAGATTTGTGTTGCTAGTAATATTAAAATAGTAGAAATATTAGAAGTTGCTAGATTTCAATAAGTACAATGTTAAAACCACTAGAGATGTACCGAAGCCGAAGCTTTGGCTTCAGCGAATATTGCAGACTTTTATTATAAAATATGGACATAAAGCCTTAATATTTATACTATTTGATGTTCATTTATTTAAGGGCAGAGATAAAAGGGTAAACTCTTCAGATATATAAATACAATTCAATGAAGAAAGAAGGTATCTTATTTTTTATTATTAAAATTGTATGCATATATTTTTCATATGTATCAAATGATAATTGCTCTAAAAAGTATAGATTTTTTTAAAGATAATTTGATGAAAAAATGTAGATAAAAAGTGATAAAACCAAATATAAATACCTAGTAATATATTAAAACCAATAACCAAGGATATATGAAAAGAAATAATAATAGTATAGCTGATATATAAGCATTCGAGTCATTGTCTAACGCTGATGACGACGAGGATGATAACATCGGAATGGTATGCCTATGTAGAGCTTCGCTACAGACGTTCGACAATAAAAAATGGAAGAAATCAAAATTTTACTAACAATTTTTCTTTGGACAATATTACTTAGACTTATTTGCAAAGCAATTAATGTTTATAGCTAGTAAACCATGAACCGAATGTTTCAAATGTCTCATGACTTGTACAAAATGATCAAAAATATTATTATTTTTAGGAAAACAAAAATTCACCTTTGGACTATTCATGTATACTTCATTTCCAATCCATTGATGTATAAATAAAAAAAATATTTATGAACATTTTTTTTATCCTCACAATCAGAATTTTGAAATTTTGCTAAAAACACTAAAAAGATATTATATATAAAACTATAAATTTTAGAAATATAAACTTTAATGGAGAATAACTATAATAAAAAACCTACATACCATTCTTAGGAAACATGGCTCTAATATCAACGAGAGAAAAACATCCGCTCACTTTGCTCCCAAGTCGATAGAAATCTATAATGAAAATTAAGAAAATAATTGTCAAAAATATGCTGTTTTGTCTAATCTGAGAATGGAAAATCTATTAGTTCAATAAATATTGATTTACTGAAAAAATTCTTTGTGTAATGTTATTTAGAATAAAAAATCTATGAAATTTTTTTTTGTCAAAATCATGTTGTCTTGTCTAACTAGAGATTTTAAACCTGTTTGTTCAATAAATATTGATTTTAAAGGAAAAACCCCTATGGAAAATATTATAAAAAATTATATACACAACTTATGTTCAATATGAAAGTTTATGGAATGAGTTTAAAACAAATATTTTTGTCCAAAATGTGCCATCTAACCAAAGATTTGAAGCTTATTATATCAATAAATATTGATTTTAAAGGAAAAACCCATGGAAAATATTAAAAAAAAAATATACACAACTTATGTTCAAATGTGCTGTCTAACCAAAGATTTGAAGCTTATTATATCAATAAATATTGATTTTACAAAAAAAAATTGTGAATTAAAAATTTCAAAAAAATATATCTAGTCAAAGAAAAAATGATTAATATCCTTAAATAAAAGTTAAAAAAAATTGTAAAACAAAATACAAAAAATAGACTAATTTTAAACTTGAGCGGAATTTTTGCAATTGATGAAAAGATCCACCTTCACTCCAGCAATCAGTATATACTTTGTCACAGCTTAACAACACTTGAGCATAATATATCAATCACTATATACTTGTATATGTTCCTTCAGGCCTCTTTTATACAAAATACTATTTTGTTTAAATAAGGATTTTTTAAATTGTTACTTCATCTCAAATTATAAAAGTTGCAATTTTATTATATTCTTTTATTTCATTGTATTATGTTTGAGAACACTACAATCTTAATATAACAAATACAATTATTAATGTAAAAGCTGATATAACAACAAGTTACAAATAAGATTTAAGAATCAGAAAAAAATATAGAAATAATTAAAAATACTGCAGCAGTATTTAAAGCAGAGTTTAAAATAGTCTGCCAAAGCTTCGGCAAAAAGTGCCCCTGTAGCCGAAGGCAAAGTGTCGAAGCTTCGGTACACTCCTAGAAAAAATCATTGAAAAATATTGTTTAAAATTAATTTAAAACAAATATTTTTGTCCACAAATTTCCTGTTTAATCAAAGATTTGAAACCTATAACATCAATAAAAATTGATTTAA
Organism: Archaeomysis grebnitzkii; assembly: GCA_031471125.1. Classification (NCBI taxonomy): domain Eukaryota; kingdom Metazoa; phylum Arthropoda; class Malacostraca; order Mysida; family Mysidae; genus Archaeomysis; species Archaeomysis grebnitzkii. Next base: position 5,380 of record JARUHE010337688.1, on the reverse strand, counting down.
GAAAAAAAAACTACAACAACCAAAAAGACCAAAATAAAATAAAAAATTAAAAAAGTGTCTAAATAAAGAAAAAATTATAATCCTTGAATAATATTTTACAAAAAAAAATGTAAAATAAAATACAAAAAAATTAATTAATATTTAACTTGAGCAAAATTTCTCTAATTGATGGGAAAATTCGCCTCTAACCCAACTATCAGTAACAATAGACTTTGTCAGAGTTTAACAACACTTGAGCAGAAGGTATCACTGTATATGTGTATTATTTAAAAAGTTTCTCCAGACCTCTTCTATACTAAGTACTGTTTTGTTTCAATGTGATTTATTTTAATTATGTACTCCATCTCAAATTATAAATGTTGTAATTTTATTTCTTTGTATTATGTTTAGAACAGTACACCCTTAATATAACATATACAATTATTAATGCAAAAACTAAGATATCTAAGTTACAAATAAAATCTAAGAAATTGAAAAAGTGGCATGCAATAATTACAAACACAGCAGCAGTGTTTAAAGTCTGCCGAAGCAAAGCTTAGTTTTGGCAAAAATTGCCACCCTTGGCCTCGGCCCAACCTTAGGTACACTCCATTTATTTATTTCGAAAAATGGGAAAATTTAGTAAGAGTCAACAAATCAACTATTTCCCAAAAAAACAGAGATCAGTTATAGAAGCTGGACTTTCAGAAACAGCTGAATAATGAATTAAATAGAATAAAATTTAAAAAACTTAAAAAGTATAGATGATATATACATCGGAACTGCGACTCCTATGTAGAGCTTTCTTAGGCATGTTAATAATTTTTTGTTTATTATGTTTCAAACATCATGGTCCCTGTACCCATATCACCCTAATGTTACCATATGGTAACAGCTTTTTTAAGAATACTAATCAACCTTATAAAATATTACATTTTGATTTTAATGTAATTGTGATTAAAATTAGGCTATTCTGAAGTTTTTATTAAAAATATTTTGGAGGGAATGGATTTAATGAAAATAACATTCTGCTTGGGTGTCACTAAGGACTTTTTTATGAAATCAAAATTTACTTATTAAAATATACATTCATGGTTAACCGACATTTTTTTCGAGCATACATAGCGAGGCTCTACATAGATGTAGCAATTCCAATGTCGTCCTCGTATAGTATTAAAACTTTATTTCATATAGGCTTGATTATTAGTTTTAATATATTAATAGATGTTTTTATTTAATTTTATTACTTTTTACCTACATTTTTTTCATTAAATTAGCTTAAAAAAAATTTTTAACAAGTTTTTTTTTTTTTTTTGGTTTGATTTATGCATCAAGGGATTGGAAATGAAATATACAATAACAGTCTCTAAAATGACTTTTTGATTAAATGATGTTTTCTCACTTTTTAACCCTATTTTTGATTGTGGAGATAGAATTTTTAAAAGGTAAAGAATGAATTGCGAGATATTTGAACTTTTGTTAGTTACCTTAAGGTTTGAAGAAAATTTTATTTTAAACAAATGAAATGAACAGGTTTAGAAATATTTTGAATATATAGACACAGCTTGTAATGTATAGCTTTACTGTTTTTTTAATATTTTTATTTATTTTTTATTTTGTTACTTTTTAAATTTTTTTAACAAGTTTTTTTTTTAAAGTTTCGGAATAATTTGGTCCATGAATTTCTAGTTTGTTTGAATGAAAAGTTAACATACAATTTGATTGAACAATTAAACAAAATGTTTAACAAGACCTAGGTTCAATAATGTTGCTGATCATTTATGGCGAGTGTTCTTTTGCATTTAACCCTCCAGCGGGCAAAGGCCCGTAAGAGATAAGAGTTTGTATGTTTGTAAGACTGTTTTGCCTCAAAAATGTAACAGATATGTTACATTTTGTAGGCAGAAGACTCTTACAAATATACAAATTTTTAGCATCCTTTATGGGCCTTTAGGGTTAATGGCATCTTCACTTGTCGATAAATAGTTTATCTTTACATGAATACAAATATTCAACAAACTTAGTTAGCCTACTAGGCTTTATCTTACTGAAAACATTGTTAATCAGTATTAATACAATAAGTGCATTTCATTGTGCTGGCAATAGCATGTAAATTTCGCCGGTGTTGTCAAATTTATTTGATTTGGCGAACTTTTTATTAGTCTAGGTTATCAGTTCAGGCAAACTTGCTGTCGAGCGTGCGTAGCGAAGCTCTACATAGGCGTCGGCATTAGACAATGACTTGAATGCTTATATAGCATCTATACTATTATTATTTCATTTCATATAGGCTTGGTTATGGGTTTTAATATATTACTAGATATTTTTATTTGATTTTATCACTACATTTTTTCATCAAATTAAGAATTTTTTTTTAGCAAAAAAATTTTTCTTCATATTTTGTTTTTATTTATGCATCAATGGATTGGAAATGAAGTATACATAAACAGTCTCTAAGGTGAATTTTTGATAAAATGATGTTTTCTAACTTTGTAACACCATTTTTGATTAGATTGTTTTTGACTCCGAAAAAACTTTCAACAATATTTTTTTTCATATCGTTTTTATTTATGCATCAATGGATTGGAAATGAAGTACACATACATTGTCTATAAAGTAAATTTTTGATAAAATGATGTTTTCTCACTTTGTAACACCATTTTTTATTGACATTTGTAGAGATCAATTATTTTTAAAGTTACTGAATGAATCATCGCGAGACACTTATTAACCATCCGGTTCGTGGATTACTAGTTATATTATATACTTAATATTTATACTGTAATTGATGGTTCAAAAATGAATATGAAGTATTACATTTAGTTGGTACGCACTTTTTTGAAATGATAGAATACAATTTAAATCGTAAATGTTTATTGTTGTTTATTAAATAAACAAACAAATGTAAAATAAATAAAATAAAGTGAGTGATAAAATTGAATAAATATAACTTACATTATAAAAGACGACTATAAAAAAACGAAAACAAATATTTGATGACAGTTTAATTAATTGCTTCATTTCACTAGCGATTAACAAAAACTATTTACTAAACCACAATTTTTAGAGAAAACATTTACAAATGTTCATTTAAAAATAAAGAAATATTAAAAACATTTATTAAATATTCAAAACTTAAAAAAGAATTGTTAAGCATAGAAAAACCTTGTTGAGATATTACAACATTAATACCAATTTATACAGGTAAAATTATTTCAAAACAAAATGCTACAACACAGCAAAAAACACAAACTATTAGATAATTTACAGAATGAAAGTTAAGTTTACTTTTTAAAAATGTTGTCATATTACATACAGGTTTTTAACCCCTTAACGCCTGAAGTATTATTATCCTTAGGTGCACAATACAATAAGCTTTGCATTGAAAATATCCCTACAATCGTCATCGTGTTGTTCCTACAAGCGTTAAAGGGTTAATACTCATTTTTATTATGGTTATATTTTTATCAGAGCTTGATGTGTTCCATCTTTTTATTTATTACATCCCTTCTGTAGCTGCTATTATTGTTTATAGCCTATTCCAGATATTTACAGTTCTCATGACATATTTGACATATTTCATGTTTTTTCTTCTGTAAATGTGCCAACGCGTTTGTATTTTTGTACACAACTGACTGAAGCATTTTCTTAAACGCTATTTTTTTCTCGTGTTGATTACTTTTTGTCCCCTCCTTAGGCCAGAGACTTTCGCTAACATTTAGTTTTAAATGCTAGGAATGATGTTTTTCAAGATTCAACTTTTAAACCATCTAACACTATAGAATAATCATTTCCTATGAAGGGTTGTTTTGATTTTCCATACACGTTATAGTTTATGAAATAGCTTTCGGTATAATACAAATCTATCTTCAGTGGTTCAACACATAATTTTTGCAAGGTATATAGTTCTTAAAGACTTCTCTCACGCAAATTGTAAATCAAAACCTTCCCTTTGAGAATACTATTATCAATACATCCATTTACAGTCTCGTCTTATATTGTCACAGTTAGGACATATTACTATTTTTCTCCTACAAGATACTATTTTTTATAACACCAACTTTAAGTGGATGCTTACCCTTCTTACCTAACCCATTATATTTATTTGAATATTTTTTAATAGTTCCAATTTTATTCGAGTGATGATTATCTTTTTGTAGTACGTGTTATTAAGTTGTTGTATTATCGAATAATGATGAACTGTGATGAAAGTTTCTCCTAACCATGCTGTTTTACATCATCGAATAGTGATGATTAGTGATGAAGATTTTTGTTAATCCATGCTGTTAATTTTTTATATTATGGAACAATTAAGATTTATTTGAAATAACTCTTTATTTATTCATACTATAGACAATTAATACATGTTTAAATTCGATGAAAAATACTAATTAATGTTTGTTTAAAATCGTTCAAAAACAATACTGCAAATATGAATTTTCATTTTCCATAAAACTTATTTTTCCTAAATTATATTTTATGTTTTAGTCATACCTTGTTGCCATCATCATCTGTCACAATTTTCTCCCTGAGAACTAAAAACAAGAAATTTACTTTTAACGGAAAGAAGTTTTACCCCTCAAATACCAATGAATAATTGGGTTAGTTTGGGTTGTTACATTTTCTAAAACATATTCTACAAAAAAATTTATTTCCGACGAAAGTTATTGCTACAATTTTTATTCAAATTGAATTAGTTTTTACTTTAAAAATCAAAAATATATTTTAAGAAAATGTTTGGATTTTTTGTATTGATAATTAAATTAATTTCCCCCCAAAAATCGAAACTATTTGTTATAGCATTATTTCAAAATAATTGAAACACATAATTGAACTAAATGTTTAATCTATGTTGCTTTCAAAAATATTTTGTATTTTGTAGAAAGTCTAATATTTCTAAATTTTAAAAAGAAAAAGTTGTCTATTTTTTAAATAATATTTCCAAAATAGTTGGCTTTGATGGGGTAGCAAAAGAAAAAGTTTTCTGGCCTTTCCATAAAAATATATCTGGCAACATCAAAGGAAATCTGGCAACATTAAAATATATCTGGCAACATCAAAAACATTTATATTTGCTAAAAATAAAAATGCTTTTCGATAAACAAACCTCAAAAAATCTTAAAAATTAGTAAATTCCATCAAAATTGTACAAAACTTTATTTTGAAACATAAAACCAAATAGGTTTTCAAGAAAAATGTTTTCTTATGAAAAAATGTATGCAATCAACTTTATTTGAACCATTTATTCAATTCATATTTACACAATTTGGATGGCATATATAATATAGGCTACCAGTGTATTTTTGTTTAAAATACTGTAAATAAAAATTACTTAATGTGTTAAAATCTAATTGTTATATATAAATATACATACATATATATATATTTTTTAACTGGGTTC
>JARUHE010337677.1:0-10610 GCA_031471125.1 Archaeomysis grebnitzkii | reverse complement strand
ATACTGTATATATACTGTATTTATATATATACTGTATATATATATATATGTGTGTGTGTGTGTGTGTGTGTGTGTGTGTATGTTTGTCTGTTTTTGTGTAGTATACCAGTATACAGTAAATATATATTTGATGGTTACTATCCAGTTTTTGTAATTAATTGTACATTAAATTGTTTTGGTTTTAGGTAAAGAACAGAATATTTTCAATTATCTAGTGGCATTCAGCATTAGTTGAAAAGGGGACATTTTCCCCAAATAAAAATGGCTTCAAAACCAGACCCAAATGTTGCTGAAAAAGTCGCTGCTACACAGGTTAGTATTTTAAATGAAAATATTTGTTCTGTATGTTGGAATATTAAATTTCAATTTATTACACTTGTGAAAATACTTTGAACAAAATTGCTTCCTGATCAAGGCTGCCATATGGTAATTACCTTACAGGTATGATACTATATTTCACCCTTGGTAGGTACAGTCATAGGCATATCAATCTGACCTTTTTTTAATGGATTTCCTATTAACTCCAACAGTTTTATATTTGTGTTTATTATTATTTGACAAAAAATTCACCGTAATACAATTATCTTTAACTTCACCCATTAGTACAAATTATGCCTACTAACAAATGTTCAATTATAGGTGATTTGCTCAGGGATAGTCTAAATTTTAGATATTATTCTTACATATACATGTCCTGATTTATTTGCCTATGACTCACATATGTGACTCATATTTGTGAGATTTATACAGTATTGACTGAGTGTACATTTTAAAGCTAAATGCCAATTCCCTCAGGCCAAAGTCGACCCTCCTGTCAAGGAAGAAGCGCCAAAAACCATTGACAAAAGCGGGCACGACGACGATGATGATGTTGTGATGAGGTCCCGTCCTATTACCGCCAAAAGTGACTACAGCGACGACTTCCACTCTGATACCACCTCCACCAGACCTACCACCGCCTCCACTACCGCCTCCACTACCGTCTCTGGAACAACCAAGTATTCCGATTTCTCTTCTCGACCCGCGTCCAGCTGGTCTCAGCAGATCAAGGTATCCATGAATGGTGATGACGACCACGACGGAAAAGATGACGAACCAGAAAATAAAGATTTAAATGGCGACGAGGAAACGTCACAGTCCAAGCCGTCTACTGACGATGCCAAATGTAGTTCTAAGGTGGTAGATAAATATGATAAAATTAGTTTAGTTAATGCTTTTAGTGATGAAACAAAAAGTGATACTAGTGCTTTAAGTAAACCAATAAGTGTAGATAATAGCAAGATATCTGATAAGGAAAAAAATAAAATGGATAATGAAAAAGATATATGTGATGTGAAAGATATTTCAGTTAGCTCGAACTCACATAAAGATGCTCAAGAAGAGAAAAATGAAGTTCGTGTTGAATTGACCGAAAAAGTCAAACCCGAAAACGGAGACTCTTCCGATAAGGAAGCCGAAAAAGGAGCCAAGGATGAGAAGGAGAAGGAGGATACGAATAGAAAAGACAGTCCGAAGGTGGAGAATACCACCGCAGTAGAAAGTAAATCCACAAATGGTGACCAAGTTCCGGTAGAGGAGTGTATTACGGCCAAGGTTTTTTCCCCTTTGATAGGCTTGAAAACCAATAAAAAGGAAGCCACCATCGGTAGTGAGCCCTTGAGTGAGCTGGAAAAGCTTGCCAAGGTTTACGCTCAAGGAAAGACATTGGATTCGCGAAGCTCGTCGGAAGAGGATGACGGAGAGCTTCTAAGAAAGGAGCTTTCCACCAAAACCGAATCTGCCCCAAAATTGGAGATCGAGGAACAGATTTCAGAGTCCCGAATGATGGCTTTAGAATCAATGATCGAGACGACTTCTTCCCATTTGGCCATCACCAAAAAAATTACCGAAGATAAAAAATCTGAGAAGAACGATAAACATGACAAAAAGGATGACAAATCAACAAAATCTGACAAGGATACATCTGAAACTGATGATAAATCAACTAAATCTGAAAAGGATAAATCCGAGGTGGATGATAAATCAGCTAAATCTAAATCTGATGAGAAGTCTGTTCAATCTGAGAAGGATACATCTGAAGCCGATAAAAATTTTGCTAAATCTGAAGCAGATGACAAGTCAACTAAATCTGAAGTTGATGATAAATCAACTAAATCCGAAAAAGATAAATCTAAGGCGGATGATAAGACGACAAAATCAGATGTAGATGATAAGTCAGTTAAATCTGAGAAAGATAAATCAGAAGGAGATGATAAATCTGATAAATCTGAGGCAGATGATAAGTCAGTCAAGTCTGAAAAAGATAAGTCAGAAGCAGATGATAAGTCAGTCAAATCTGAAAAAGATAAATCAGAAGCAGATGATAAATCTGCTAAATCTGAAGCAGATGATAAATCTGCTAAATCCGAAAAAGATAAATCAGAAGCAGATGATAAATCAGCTAAATCTGAAGCAGATGATAAATCTGCTAAATCAGGAGCAGATGATAAATCAGTCAAATCTGACAAAGATAAATCAGAAGCAGATGATAAATCTGCTAAATCTGAAGCAGATGATAAGTCAGTTAAATCCGAAAAAGATAAATCAGAAGCAGATGATAAATCTGCTAAATCTGAAGCAGATGATAAGTCTGTTAAATCCGAAAAAGATAAATCAGAAGCTGATGATAAGTCAGTTAAATCTGAAAAAGATAAAAGTGCAACAGAGGATGAAAAAACTGATGGTGCAGACCAAGCTAAGGTAGCAGTTGAAGATCAAATTGAGGCTAGTGTTGTCAAAGATACTGAAGAGGAAAGCAAAGATGCTGAAGAAGAGAAAGAAGATGCCGCAGAAAACCAACAGGATGAGAGAACCGAAGATGCAGAAGAAGATAAAGATGCTGCTGACCTCAAAGATACGTCTGCCCTTAAAACGGATCCAAAATCACCCAAAAAGAGAGAAAGAAGAAAGAAGAGGCCAGAATCGGTTACCAGGCGCAGAATACAAAAACCACAAATCTCTCAGGAAGACGTAGTTCCCCAAGTGGTTAAGCGATTACTTGCAGGTTTGCTTTTGTTTCTTTATCTTACAAACTATTCAAAAACAACTTTGTTCGATTTCTCAGAGTTACAATCAACGGTAAAACTCTCACGATTTATAGTTTCAATGTTCACTCTGTTTTCATACATATGCTGTCTAATATCGTTCTTAAGGTTTTGTATTTATTTGATGTTATTTATAATTAATAACAATGTTTTAATTTTAATTGTAAGTGAAATGTATATATACTTTTTACTTCAACAACTTATTGGTTTTTTTAGTTTATTTTCAAATGTTTTTTATTAATTGCCAACACTCAAGTTGTTAACATGATTGGCTACACGACATGCGGTCTCCATTCTTCACTAGTTTTAGTATTATTTTCCTAAACATAGCTTTACATTGATCATTTATAAATTATAATATTACCATATGACATTTTTTCGGCAATGTTAGCCATTGACATAAACCATTTGAGAAGGCAGAAAGAGCAACCTGCGGTTCGTGGTTTGCGATGAGTGACAGCTCTTCAAGATGTTTGTCTATCCTTCAATTTTTTATTTCAAATGTTTTCTTTCAAATTCTTCAGTTCCTATCGCAGCTCCCAAAACCCTTTTTCCTTTCATGGTGATATTTATACCCGTGTCTTTAAATGTTTCACTAGATCTTAGTATTAGTTTCTTGTCACTGCCTTAGTTCTTCTTATAAGGTTAGCACAAAAATTAAAATAGCAATAATTTGTATTTGTTACTAGAACTCAAAAATATTATAAAGAATCTTAAGCCATTCATAAATATAAGAAATATTTTTTTTTGTAATGAAGATTGAAGTTTATTTCTTAACTAAAAACGACTATTAACTTCAACCAATTCAATAGTTTGAAAATAAGTAGAAAAGTTTATTCTTGATAATTGAATGCTTTAAAACTAAATATACGTTTATGTAATACGAATGTAATTCTTGAAATCTTAAAAAAATTCCTGAAATGTGTATAAGAATGACACGCCATATGTCAATGTTTAATTTTAGTAGAGTTTCTTGAAATCAAAGTTTGTAACAAACTTTTTATATTATTTGGCATTGTTATTAATTGTTCTTATTGTTATTATTTACGATCTTCAGTTTGGATCAATCAATATAAACAATAAGATTCTTCTTTTGCAAAGTTATTTATTTGCACCAAGGAGTATATACTAAAGGTGTGCGCAATCGAATGTTTTGCGCTTTTTCGTTAGTCACTTGGCTCGTAATTATGACGTCGTTTGTGCTAATTTATCATCAGTGTTGCTTTTATTCACGACTTAAAAACAATATTAAAATAATGTTTAAAATTTAAAAAAAACTTTTAGTGTTTCGTAAATGACTATATTTTTAATCAATTTGCCATGATAAATATAGTTTTAAACCGTGAAATAACCCCACTGTGGATAAATTAGCACAAACGACGTCACTATTACGCTCAAAACATTCGATTACACACACATTTAGCCCCTTCCCGGCAGCAAGCCACTATAGTGGCTCGTTTATTTCTTTGTTGACATGGAATCAGTTCTGGCAAGAGTTAACAACGTATGGAAGTTTAAACAGTAATCAGTTCTGCAATGGAAACTTTTATTGGTGACGTCAGATTTTCAAATGAATTGTAACCCTATAACGCCTGAATTATTATTGTCATAAGACCTAAATTACTACTAAGTTATTACAAATAACGTCCCAACATTAATGTAGACTATAGCCTACATCCGTCCTGAAAGGGTTAAGTTCGGCTCATTTCATATTTTGAAGACTTGAGTTTGATGAATGATCTTGACAACGTAATGGGCGATCTGAATTTGTTTTTAATTACTAGTGACGTCAGATTTCCAAATCTTGTATGGCTCCACGTTCTTTTTTTTGCACCTTATTCCCATATTTATATGGGGTCGCTGTTCTTCTCTAGGTTTTCCACCATGCCCTGTCTTTCACACATTCGTCTCGTAAACCTTTTTTTGCAGATCCTCCATTATCCAATCTTTCCACCCTAAGCTTAGGTCTCCCTCTCCTTCTATGACCTTCCACCTCTATGTTCATTATTATTTTCCCTACATACCGTACACCGACCTCAGTATTCTAATCTCTGCCACGTCCATCTTCTCTTGCAACTATACAGCATAGCGAGTTGAACATCTTTACTTTCAGTTGTTCACTTATTTTTCTGTCACAGAGGACCCCTGATGCTTTTCTCCATACATTCCTCCCAGATTAAACTCTGTGATGGACTTCTACCTCAAGCTCTCCGCTCTCAGTCACGTGTGAGTCCAGGTACTTTAAAGCATACACTCTCTTGATGATCCATTCATCCATTTACATTATTCTCCATCTTCTCTTCCATTGAACCAAAAATATCCGGTCTTGGTCCTGCTTATCTTTAAGCTCCTCTCTACTAAACCTTTTTCCGTTGCCAACCTTCGTTTTGCACACCAGGACAATATATCTCCACGTTGGATAACCATGATTTGTTGTGTGCAAGTGTAAACTTTACGTTTCTAGGAAACTTGAGTTGGAAAAGATTGATTACTTTAAAAATAACGTGCAACACTTGTCTGGTTACATTAATGTTCACTTGTGGAGTTGTAAAATAGTGAAAGAAGCTAGCTTCAAGGGTTTTCTCACTGCCATCTCGCAGTTTTACAAGCCATCAGGGTTCTAAGGTCAGTTTATGTTCCCAATCTAACCGCGTGAGAGTATGTTATGTAGTGTGTTCAGAAATTCAGTATTTCCTCTTATTTACGTATACTTATTTCAGAAATATGTGAAATAATATCAAAAGTCAGTTTTGAGGAAAGTATTTGTATGGTTCCTTCGTAGTTTTTTTTATGTTTAGTATCTTTAGTACTTTTCTAATCATCTCTAAAATAGGATTTTCCTTTTTTATTTCATAGTGCCGCCAGGAAAGAGTTAGCATATACACCTTGGTTTAAACTTATATTAATTGTTTATTTTCAATAATGAACTATGCCTCTGTTTTTTTATATTTATGACGTTTTCATATTTAACATGTTAGAAGGGTTAAGAACTTTAAGTTTGTACAAAACAAATCGGAGACAACACAATTACACTAAACATAACACAACATGAAACAAAAGGGTCTGTTAGGATGAATGGAATTGGGATATGAAGTCTTAAGATTCAACTCCGTTATAAATATAAGAAAATGCATACTTTACCTGTATAATACATCCTTACATCCAGGTAATAAACAAATCATAATAAACTTTGATTACACTTATTCTAACAAATTAGACACGTTCATTGGACAAATGTTTAATACCTTTGTTCAATGTACAGTGATGATTAAAATACATTTATTCAAAATTTTAATCAATACTATTGAATTTATACACGTTATTGTGTCATTTATTTCATAACATACTTGATGTTGATAATTCACTTGCCAACATACTTTTTGCTGACTTGGGCTTAGCGATTGGTTTTGGGTAACCTTGAGGTGCTGATTTCAAATATGGCATCCATTTTTGTCCAGCACATCGAATTTTCGACGCATGGCTTATATACAATGTACAGGCCTATCATTTATCCTGATCACCCAATGTAATCTTAAAGTAAAAAACTATATGTGCTGCAAGAAAACTGTTGACATTTTTGAACTCAGTGACCCCAAATTAACTAAGAAAAGGCCTCAAACTCAAGTCAGCAAAATAAATTTTTAATTTGTTGCACATTTTTTAATATAGATGTAATAAGGAACAAATTTTAAAGTAATAATTAATATTGTAATGTATTGATGACTTAACGTAAAGTATTAAACTAAAACTTTCTGCATATCTGAGCTTTAGGCTGAAATTAAATGTTGGTAAATTTTAATAATAAACAATTATGTATAATAATAATAAATAATTAATAATAATAAATAATAAATAATAAACAATAATTAATAAATAATAAACAATATTAAATAAGCTAGAAATAAGAAATAATAAATAATAAATAATGAATAATAAATAACAAATAACAAATAACAAATAATATATAATAAATAACAAATAACAAATAATAATGATAAATGCTAAATGATAAATAATAAATAACAAATAATAATGATAAATGATAAATGATAAATGATAATAAATACAAAATATATTTCACCTTCAATAGAAATAATAAATAGTTCAGTGTACATTTTTTATTCTAATAACTCTTTGAGACTTAACGCAACCTTAGTTGGGTCTTAGCCTTTATGATAAAATCACTTAGGAATAAAGGGGTTCTTTCCATACGAAAAGTCGATGCAATTAGGGTTAAAATATATGGATAAGCTTAGAAGATGTGTAAATAAAGTATTAAAAAACTTATTTAAAGTAGAATTTGAAGAAAGAAAAACTTTCAGGTAGCATTGAAGAGATTGGTGAACCTAACATATTCTGAATTGGATATAGAAGTCGGAATAAAACTGCAAGGATCTGTATGGAAACATATTCTTTCCTCAATTTTATGGTTCAAAGTGAAAAAAATTTGTATTTTTGTGAAATAGAATTTAATTCTTAAAATAAAAACACAAAAACAAGGAAAATTTTATTGGTAGAATATAATTGTGGAAGGCATGAAAATAATTGCAAATATTGTCCACTATCAAGCTCATGCAATTTGCTTTGTTGTTCATAATATCAATGACACAAGAAATACAAATTGACTAAATACATAACAATTTAGTGTCATTCGATCTGTTTTTGACATTTGAAACAGGCACTTATGTTAGATTTATATTGTATTCAAAGTTTATTAATTATATGTAGGATAAATTATCAAAGTAAGTTTTACTTCAATATTGAACAATCCAGAAATATATTTAATTTATTTATTTGTTTGTTTATTCATGCAACAATGAATATACCACAATCAAAAGTAACTAAATCGCACAATTAATTCAATGGTATAATGTTTGCTTTATATTTGAACAGACTTTCACAAAAAAGTTTGCTCGGCCAATTACATAAGAGATCAATAGAGAAAGCTTGATGTTTGCCTCGATCAATATATATGAATAAAAGAATGACGCTCGCAAGCACATTGGAACAGCTCATGAACATTCTTTTTGAATAATCAAAACATTTTTACATTTATTTTTATTTTTTGGGCAAAATTTTGACATTAATTGTAATATGAAATTATCAAGTGAGGCTCCAATAAAATCATATCAGTCCATTTGTAACTATTATAAATACATTTATTAATAATATTTTTTTAATACTTTCTTCACAATTATTCTTTGTATTGCATATTCATCAATATAATTTTATCTTTATTTCTAATGTTTATATGTACTGAAAACACTTGACTTACTGTTATGTTTAGGATATTCAAAATTTACATCACCAAATTAACTAACCTTTGTTCGCAGTGCACACTTTTTTGTTTAGTCAATTAACTTTTTGTAGTTCAATCAAAATCGTATTTATTGTACTAATGTGATACGATTTTGATTGAATCGCAGAGATTTGTATGAATCAACAAACACTCTTAACAAAAATTCGTCAATTTGATGATGTCAATTTTGACTATTTTAGGCATAAAGTTAGTCTAGTGTTTTCAGTGGGCCTTGCTAAACATTATATTTTTACATTACTGCAATTGTTTTTATTGTTGTTGTTGTTGCGGTTGTTGCTATAGGAGTTTAATATTGGTTAGCTGTTTTGTCTGGTTGTAGAACTTTCAACCTTCACCAGGTGAGGGAATTGTACCTTTCAGTTATCATCTCCAAAGGCTTCAGGAGTGTGGTTATCAATCCAACCCTAGTAGCATCTATCCCTAGTTAGTGACTGATCATTGACTATTAGCCACGATTTAGTAGCTATTCTATGGCTTCCTTATAAAATAGCAAAGATTTCGCCATTGAAATGATACTAGGGCAAGGTAACATTTTCATTTCATAAATCAAATAAATTACCAAAAATTAAACCAGATTATATACAATCTGCAAGAGTGATGGACGATAAAAGTTTGTGACATTGTTCTAGTAATATTCAAATATGTTCTTAATTACAATTTGAAATTCTCTTTGAATACAAATCCTTTATTTGATATTCATCCCATCTTCCACAATTCATTCTTGGCGTTTGAGCTAATTTAATTAGTATTATTATTATCGTTATTATCATTATTGTTATTACTATTACTATTAATATAATTAGTTTTGTTCAAATTACCATGCTAATAGCACTTTTATTATAATATCTTTTGTGTTATCATTATTATTGTTATATCAATTGTTTTTATTAGTATTGTTGCTATTGCTATTATAAATTTAGTAATAATAACCGGCACTAGTATTATCATTGCTATTATTATTGATGTTTTTTTTTCATAAAATTATATTACTTTTATTATAATATAACTTATTGTTGTCATCGTATTAGATTACTACTCTTATTATTAGTTTTAATTTCACAAAAATTATTAACAATAATTATAATTATATTATTATTAGTATTATTAGTATTATCAATATTATTATAAATATTATTTTCATAGTTATCATTATTATTATTGTAACTATTTTAACTGTTATTGTTGTATTAATAAAAACAATTATTTTAAATGTTATTGTTATAATTATAATAATAATAATTGTTTTTGTTTTTATAATTACTGTAAATATTATTGATATTATAATAATAGTTATTATTTTTTTTTATTATTTTAAGTGTTGTGTTATAATAATGATAACAATTATTGTGAATGTCATTGTTATAATTATAATAATAATTACTATTATCATTAATAAAACTATTTTAAATATTATTGTTTTATAACAATAATAATAATTGTTTTAAATATGCTTATTATTATAAAAATATAATAAATATTGTTACTATTTTTATAATTGTTTTTTTATTATAATAATAATAATTATTGTCATTATTTCTTTGACTAAAGCCAACATTTCTTTCAGAAGAAGGTCACGATAGCGGCGTTGATGAGACAACACAATCAAAGGTAAGAAATGTCTTATGTTTTTATATTATTACTTTCTTATATTATTACTTTGTTATATTAGTATTTCTATATTATTACTTTCTTTTATTATTACTTTGTTATAGTATTACTTTCTTATATTATTACTTTCTTATATTATTACTTTTTTATATTATTATTTTTTATATTATTATTTTGTTATATTATTACATATTTTTGTTTTTATTATTTGTTTTTATATTATTATTTTGTTATGTTATTATTTTTTATATTATTACATATTTTTGGTTTCATTATTTGTTTTTTATATTATTATTTTGTTATGTTGTTATACATTTTTGTTTTATTATATTTTTGTACTATTATTTTGTTATAATACTGTATATTTTTATTTTATTATTTTTATATTATTATACATTTCATTATTTACGTTTGTATTATTATCTATTTTGGTATGCATTTCAATTTGTATTTACATTATTGCTACTGTTATTATCATAACTATCATTATTATCAAGGTAATTGTTTATATTGTATCAATATTGTATTATTTTTCTAAGCATTTGTATTTATTTATTTATTTATTTAACTCTGTTGTAAATATACCAAAATTGTAATGG
>JARUHE010337676.1:0-18738 GCA_031471125.1 Archaeomysis grebnitzkii | reverse complement strand
TCAACATTTCAGCTTTCATTTCTTCAACCTTTGTAACTTGGGCAATTTATAATTAAATGCATTCAGCTATGTCTTGTTATATATTGCATCCAATGTGCATTGAATTGCATGTTTTAAGTATTGATTTAAAAAACTGATAACTAAAAGAGTATACATTATAATATATAATAGGACTCAACAAACATTGTAGACAATGCACTTCCGCGTACAATAATGGTTATAAACAATAAATGGCACGATTCAAAAATAAGATAGACCATGTTTTATATCAAAATAATTTAGCGACCGGGGGGGTACATTGCCCTGTAAGGTGTGCTTGTAACGTTATTTCAAATGAGTGACCAAGTTTGTCGAAGGGTTAGACGTTCTATGAAAATTTCTGATAGGTTAAATGTGCATGGCAGGGGGCGGGGAGCGCCGCTCTCTATACAGCCTATGGTGCTGAATACCCTCCGTGTGCAGCGCCGGGTATAGGCCCGTTTTTTATATATTCATTCATTCATTCTATACAGCGTATGAACCGAACAGGGATATCATCGCAAAGTTATATAAGCCACGCCTCCGTGATGGAACTGCCACACCGGGCAGCGGCCAAACCCAAAAGTATGCCACAGAACAGTGCAATGTTATGTTGAGTTTGCAGGCAGCAGTAGAGTTCTGTGACCCATGGTGAACACAGGTGCTTCAAACACTGTGGTGTAAAAACAATAAATACGAACATTTAGCATCTTACCATGTGTTTTGCAGATTGTATTGACAATAAATTGATATCCCAGTTTTTCTAATAAAGTGTTAATCAAGTGAAACAAAATTTAAGATAAAATCAAATTAACATCAGAACTGTTTGGATCCAAAACTTCACTACAGCTCAAGGGGTGAGTTGAAAGAAATATATTTATAAGTTTTATCATGTTATTATTTCGTTGTTATTCGTTTCGTTGTTTATTTATTTTAAATAATTTCTTAAATTATTTCAAAGTTGTTATATTGTTATTATTCGTCTATCTATTTATTCATTATAAATATAACTGGACAAGAAAATTGAAATTTTCTTTGCTGTCTTGAGTTTGTGACCTGTTCTTAGTTAGTTTGGGGTGAACAAATTCAAAAATGTCAATACCTTTTTAGTAGCACATCTAGTGTTTTTTTGGAGATTTCAGCGTTCACTGTATATCTGTTATTTGTGGAGCTATTGAGTTGGGATTTTGCATGGGTATATAAAGCATCAGGGCGGACAGTTTAGCATAGAATAAGAAAACGTATGGGGTGCACGGTTTAGGATGTATTCGCAAACTTGCATTATTGAATAAAAGTTGGGAAAACCAAGATTTTTTTAAAACTATCAAATTTTGAGTGTGCATCTTCTGCTGGCATTAACTACATTCTCCTACGATTTGCCGTTTGTGAGAATTGAGCAAAAAAAATTGAAGTTTCGGGAAATGGTGAGTCTAGAATTCCATATATAGGGACTATCGAAGGAACGATGTTGCAAACTTGCCGGCTTATGTATCAAGTTGTGGTGCAACTTTATGAACAGAAGAATCATTACATTTCGATGCACCGTTTGCGAGTTATTATGGTAAGCAATGTGTATGACAGTTAATGAGCTATTAGTTTTTGAATTTAGCCACAATTTTTCCCCCAAAATGGATGCCATATTTGAAATCAGCACCCCAAGGTGTATGCAATAATGTCAATGTTATTATTTGTTTATTTTTTTATTTATTCATTATAAATAATTTTTAAAATATTTAAAATAATTTTACATTATTATTATTTGTTTATTTATTTATTCATTATAAATAATTTTTAAAATATTTTAAATAA
Source organism: Archaeomysis grebnitzkii (assembly GCA_031471125.1). Lineage (NCBI taxonomy): Eukaryota > Metazoa > Arthropoda > Malacostraca > Mysida > Mysidae > Archaeomysis > Archaeomysis grebnitzkii. The sequence goes on along the minus strand of JARUHE010337676.1, from coordinate 16,911 downwards.
TTTTACATTATTATTATTTGTTTATTTATTTATTCATTATAAATAATTTTTCAAATATTTTAAATAATTTTACATTATTATTATTTGTTTATTTATTTATTCATTATAAATAATTTTTCAAATATTTTCAATAATTTTACATTATCATTATTTGTTTATTTATTTATTCATTATAAATAATTTCTGAAATATTTTTAACCGTTTTATTTCTCCAGTTTAACATTTTCTATGAAATTGGCGGGAATTCATTTCTTGACGTCACATTCGACTCATTTCATCTCCCGCCAAATCGGAGTGAAAAATGCAACGCTTAACCTTTAAGTTTCGTTCACCTCGTCCAGATTTCATTGGTTTATTTTATTTACGTGTTGTGTGTTGTTAATTAACCTTCAAGTTTCGTTCATCTCGTTCAAATTGCATTGGTTTCTTTTATTTACGTGTTGTGTGTTGTCAATAAACCTTTAAGTTTCGTTCACCTCGTTCAGATTGCATTGGATTTTTTATTTTCGTTTTGTTCGGTATTAAGCTTTCCATAACTGACTAAATAATTTCATGAGAACTAGAATACATTAATTAATGTTAGTGAACGAACAAACTTTATTAAGTGTTAAGTTATATCAAAATTAGGGAATGTACCGAAGCTTCGGCCTCGGCTTCCGCATGCCGAAGCTTCGGCACTTCAGCTTCGGCTTCGGCCGAAGCCGAATCCAGTGGCGATTTTTTCCGAAACTTTGGCTTCGGCAGGCTATTTTAAACTCAGCTTTAAATACTCCTGTGATATTTTTAATTATTTCCATAGTTTTTTACAATTCTAAAATATTATTTGTAACTTGATTGTTATATATATTAGCTATTGCATTAATAATTGTATGTGTTATATTAAGATTGTAGTTCTAAAACATAATACAAAGAAGCAAAGGAATATGATAAAATTGCAACTTTTATAATTTAAGATGGAGTACATAAATTAAAAAAGCCATATTAAAACAAAATAGTATTTTGTACAGAAGAGGCATGGAGCAACATATACGAGTAAACAGTAATAGATTATGCTCAAGTGTTGTTAAACTGTGACAGTCTATTACTATTAATTGTTGGGGTGTAGGTGGATATTTTCATCAAGCAAAAAAAATCGCTCTAGTTTAAAACTAATCCATTTTTTTGTAAAACTATTACTTAAGGATATTAATATTTTTTTCTTTGGCTAGACATATTTTTTAAAATTTTTGATTCACAATTTTTTTGTTGTTGTAGGGATTTTTTTTTGGTAAAATCAATATTTATTGATGTGATAAGCTTCAAATCTTTGGTTAAACTGGGCGTTTTGGAAAAAAAAATTCGTTTTAAACTCATTCTATAAATTTTTATAATAAACATAAATTGTGTATATAATTTTAAACAATATTTTTCCGTGGTTTTTTTTCTTTAAAATGATTATTTATTGAAACAAGTGCGAGTAAATGCTACGGATCAAAAGCTTTGTTTGTATGTTCAAAAAGTTTCGAAAATGTTCATTATATTAACCCTTTTCTTTCATTTGTTTATACAAAAAATATCTGTAGGCTTTTTTTTGGTTAATCATGAACTTTATGATAAATTGGCTAAGTCTAAAAATAACTACTCATTCTAAACAACATTTATTAAAAGTGGTTTTACAAAACTTGATATTTATTTAAATATATATAATAACTTATAGATTTTCACAAAATGAAAATTGAGCTTATAATTTTTTTCATTTTAAAATAATGTTTATTTAGAATAAAATTAAAAACTATTAGTTCTGAGAAAATATATCACAAACATATTTTTTTTCTTTTTCTAAGCAGCTTTGCAAAATAAACTTTTCAAAAAACTTACAGGGTTAACCAAAATGAAAATTCACGTTATAATTATTTTTCATTTTAATGGAATGAAGAACTACTTTTACTAAACACACAGTTTTTGTCGAGCATTGCGCAGCGAAGCTCTACATACATTTTACTATTTCTTCGTCTACGTCTGTGACGTAAACTTTTTCAATAAAAAATAATTTTAGGAAATCAGTTTATTATTTTTATTAGGTTTTCCATCCTACAGATACCCTATTACAATCGAAATGCGTGGGCCAGTCCGTCGTCATCGTCTCACATATACACAATTTAGGTGAAAGTTGTTAAAGTTTTTCATTTTTTATCTCAAATTTTTTTTATTGAACAAATTTTGTAGATAATGAGCTGAATAATAACTTTGCTTAAATAAAAAAATTCTATATATTATATTTTCTTTGAAAATTGACTTTTTATAGATCAAACTATATTTCACTATTTTTATTAAAGGTGAAGGTAAATGTTGAAGTTTTTTTTTAAATTTACAATTTTTTCTTGAATAATAAATAACTTTGCTTAAAAGTAAACAAGTTTCTATATATTTTTTCCCCAAAAATGACAGTTTTAATGAACTCAAAAATATTTCGCTATTTTTATAAGAAGCGAAAACAATTTTTTTTTATAAGTTCAATTAATCTGTAATCTAGGTTCTTGTCTTTTATTGAAACCATTTTTTACCTCTGGTTGATGGATGTCCTATTATATCCATTTTTTATATTGATATGTCATAATAATATACTTAATTAAGAAAATGTGTTGTTAAATAACCAGTTTAATTACAACAATATTTATCGATATATTGGTATTTTTCTAACAATCTTTAGCTTTATCTTCATGTTAAGAAGTTGTGTTTAGCTAACATATTTTAAGATAACTTTTTTCTAATGTTCTATTGTAATGAGAAACATGTTTAACTAAAACTTAGGTATCAATAGTTCTACAAATTTGACTCAATACCAAATTCTTAAAGTGTTTATTATATAGTTTTTTTTATGAGTTTGGCCATTTTTAACATAGCCCTATTTTGATTGAAAGTTCTGGTTGTGGAGATAAAAAAATTGTTCACAATTTTTTTCATACTTTGTTTTTATTCATGCATCAATGGATTGAAAATAAAGTAAACATGAATAGTCTCTAAGGTGAATTTTTGGTGTAACAATGTTTTCCTAAAAAAAACAATACTTTCTTATCATTTGAACCGTTCAGTTCATGGATTAATAGCTATGAACATTAATTGCATTGCACATAAGCAATATTATCCAAATAAAAATTGTTAGTAAAATTTTGATTTCTTCCATTTTTAATTTTTCAGATTTTCTATATATAATAATGTTTTTAGCAGAGACAGAATGTGCTGTTCGATGAGTTACCCTTGATTGTTAATGAGTTTTTGTTAATGTTAGGAGTTTACCACTTTGTGTTGTTTCAAAAGTAGACTAAACACTTTTTATTTTAGAGCAATTATCATGTAATGATAATTTAACATATATGACAGGTAGGAATAATGATTCTTAAATATTTTTTTTCTAAAGCTCAAGTTTATTGAAATTTCATTGTTATGATGTTTATAAAAAAACTCAGAAGTAGCCTCAATTTTTTTAGAGCAATTATCATTTCACATATTTGAAATATATATGCATTCAATTTTATTAATAAAAATTAAATTACGTTCTTTCTTCCTTGACTTGTATTTATAAATCTGAAGTGTATACCCTTTTATCTCTGTTCTCAAAAAAGGACCATCAAGTAGTGTAAATATTAAGGATATATGCCAATAGTCTATATTAAAAGCCTGCAATATCCCCGAAGCCTAAGCTTCGGCCGAAGCTCCGGCTTCGGCAAAATTCTGGCTTCGGTACACCTCTAATCAAAATATGCATTAGAAGGTTAATGTAATAAAAAAACATAATCAATATTTTGTATTAACCATTTCACATCTGTATAATCATTTTCTTAAGTTCATTAAAATCAGTTTGACATTAAACCTCGAGCACAAAAAATGTCTGCAATTAGCCAAACTTGTTTTCCTGATAATGATTGCCTATAAAAATAAACATAAACAAATCCTAGTTTAATTGTTTTGATAAGTTAATGTCAAAAACATTGTTTAGCAAAAACATACTATTATGTCAATTCATTTTGTTTTATTTTCCGCTGTTAGGCATAAGTTGAACGATGTTTCTCGTGTGATTCGTTCATACCAGTGGTGGCCAAAGTGTGGCTCTTGAGAAAACAATAATTTTCTACATGAATTAATAAACTTTACAAGATTAAAATAAATTTCAACTCACCAAATAATTCCTGCGATCGAATATTTAGTCTCCCCCGAGTTTCTAAAATGGACCTGTCTGTTTAATCATAAATGAACACGCATGCTCACAACTGCTAATATGTATAAGGGTTGCTATTTTAGGATTTTTATGTTATAAATTGCGTTTTATAAATTGAGAATTTCATTCGAACAAGTGCCAATACAGACCGTGAGTTCAGACATTTTATTTTGGAACTGGAGTTTGAAGAAACAACTCATTTTTGGAAACAAATCTCACAAACAAAGTATTTTAATCTTCAGAAATTTGCCTTCCGGCTTCTTACGGTTTTTGGAACAACTTACAGCTATGAATCTCTCTTCTCTATTATGAAATTTGTCAATTAAAAACAACGTGCTAATCTCACTAGCAGTCATCTTACTGTTATTTTCTGAACAATGAACAACCTTACCATCATTCTAGCCAGATTTTATACTTATAACTAGAAAAATGAAAACTCCATCAAAGCCTTTAACGGGCAAAGTTTAAACAAGTTTTGGGGGATAGTGAGTAGCATTTTTATGACAAGTATCATTGAAAATATAATTGTTTTCCATTTGATTAAAGCTCTTTTTGGGAGTATATTTTTATATTAATTATGTAATTGTTTTCTTCATGTCTTGCGGCTCTCAAACTTTTGAGCTTTATCGTATATGGCTCTTACATTAAGCAATCTTGCCACCCCTGGACTTTATACCGTTAATGCAACGTTATTTCAACGGTTTTACATTAAAATTATTTAAAAATAAACAAATTTGTGTTATATAATTGCTCACCAACTTCTATCTTCTTACCAACGAGGTTCAGTGAAATATTTTTAATGAATACTCAATAACAAAAACATTTATAATTTGACTTAACAACACCTATAGTTATATTACAATAATAATAATAATAAAATTAATAATAATAATAATAATAAAAAAAATAATAATAATACAAATAATAATAATAACAATAATAATGTAATAATAATAATGAAAACACAAGATAATAATAAAAACAACAACAATAATAATAAGAACAACAAAAGCAATAATAATATTGATTGTAACAACAATAATAGTAATAATAACAGCAATAGTAATAATTATAATTTGCATATATATCGTCGACACTGTTCAATGAATACTCTTCATTGCTTCACATATTTAAGCTTTATTATTATTACCCACATCAAGTGATGTACATATTAAGGATATGGCGCTTCCTTCAAGACGGAGCAAGCTTAACATGTGAGATCTTAAGGAATATCAGAAATGTTCAATGTTCATAATTTGTTTAAAACAAAAGATTATTTTTTGGTTTAGTCATAATCACTATTAATATTACACTTATTGTTATTATATTGTTATTATTATTAATATAATGGTTATTATGTTTTATTATTATTATTATTATAATCACTGTTAATATCATACTTATTGTTGAATCGTATCTAACATTATGGCTATTATTATGTTATATTAACAAACATTTTTGAAAATCTATTGATAAATACAAAAGAAAATCTCAAAAGTTAATTAAAAGTATTACTTAAATTTAAAGTTTACTATTACTATTATTTAAATTTAATGATAGTTATGAATTATTATTAGTACCATTATTTTATTATCATACAATTGTTAATTACTATCATAAGTATTAATATTTTATATTTAATTATTAGTATTGGTACTTTTATTTAACAATTGACAATGTTTAAACTATAGATTTACATCGTTGCAAAGTTTAATTTATATTTGAATAAGCCTCAACTTAGAGCTATCCTTTTTATGATTATATGAGTAACAATAATAATAATAACAACAATAACACTAATAACAATAATAATACTAATAATAGTTATGATTAGTTATCATTATGAGAAAAAAAATGACAATTGAACTGAGGTTTGCTAACAGCAAACCCAATCTAAACGTTATCTAAACGTTGAGTTCAGGTTTGAATGGTATAGCTATAAACAGGTGTTTCAAAAACGTTAAATAATGGTTAGTTGGAAAAATGTTGTTCCAAAAAAGTTCATATAACTTTGTATTGAAGTTGATTAAGGTAAAATTTGTACGAAAAGTTGTTATAACGTTTAAACAATGGTATGAGAGGTTCATACAACGTTGACTTCAATAATAATTCCAATGACAAAGGTTTTTCAAAATAAAACGTTGTATAAACGTTACAAGTTTTTAAAATAGCATTGTGATAACGTTGTGACAACATTAAGATGTCCGTTGAGAAAACGTCATAGGTTTGATTTAACTTTAATATGAATTAACAACAATAATAGTTACATTATAATATTAATAAGAACAATAACAACGACAACAACAAAAATAATAATAATAAAACTAATAATAATAACAATAATAACATTAATAATAATAAGCCAAAGAAAATACAAGGTTAATTATAAATTGTTATATCCAGACTAGATACGATGAAAGTTGTAGATTGGGATAAAGTATATCCCGAACAATTCATAATATATTTATTAATAATAGTAACAACACGAAAAATAATATATAATAATAGTAATAATAATAATGATAAAGTGATAATAATACAAATAAAAATAGCAATACTAATGATAACAATAACATTAATAATAACAATAATAGTAACGGGTAAACTATTAACGACGATAATAATAATAATATAAACAATACTAATGGTAATAATAACATTAATAATAACAAAAATAGTAACGGTAAAACTATTAACAACGATAATAATAATAATAAAAACAATACTAATTATAGTAATAACATTAATAATAACAATAATAGTAACCGTAAATCTATTAACAACAATAATAATAATAATAAAAACAATAATAATCTTAATAATAATAATAATAATAATGTTCAACATTAGGATTTACTGTTATTGATAATTCAGATTATATTATAATGATTTGTTTATGAGAAACAGTCTGTCAATAAACCTTTATTTCCACCGATTAAATTCAATGTTAATGTTGATGATAAACTGAATGGCTTTATTGTTATGGATGGCCAACATAAAATAATATTAACGATATGTTTAATAACACTAATAATAATAACAAAAACATTGATAACAATTAAAATGATAATGTTAACAATAATATTAGCAATAAAGATAATAATAACAATATTATTAACAGTAATACAGTAATATTAATAAATTGAAATACTACATCGTGATGTAATACGAAACAATAGTAATAGCAATAATAATACTGGTAATAGTATAAAAATAATGATGATAATGATAATAATATGAATAATAAAAATGATAATAATATTAATAATAATAATAAAAGTAATAATATTGTTATGTTATGTTATAGCAATAATAATAATAATAATAATAATATATTGAAAAACTTAAAAGTGATGGTAATAATATAATAATAATGATAATACAAAATACTAATAATATAAATAAGATAATAATAATAATAATAATAATAATAATAATAATAATAATGATAAATAATAGTAATAATAATGATGATAATAATAAAGTATTACTAATGTTTTGTAACTTCTATAAATTAAAATCGAATGTTTCTCCCAACGAAAAAAATAAAAGTCCTAATTTCATTTTATATTATTTTTTCTAATTGTTCAATGTTTTGAGAAAATATAATAATATTTCTCAAACATTTTTATAATAATTTTTAAAAATATTTGTTGATAGAAAAGTTTTACTATACATCAGAATAGTTATGACTTTGCAGGTATTAATGTGAAGGAAATTTTAAACTACTGCCCTCAGCCGTTCAGGGTTCACTCTTCATATTTTTCATATTTATTGTTTATTTACTTATATTTAAATTTTGTTTTCACATCAAGTTTTATAGAATTATGATTAAGACTAAGAAAGTGTTTGATCAACAATGAATAATAATCAACAATTTAATAAAAAATATGAGCTTCTGTAATTCATAAAAAAAACAACCAGCATAGAAAAGTACCTCTCACAAAATAGTTAATGTCCTTAAAAAGAAACTCAAGTTCCATCCTTCAACCCTAGTCCACGAACACTGTAGCAAAAGCCGTGCTCTCGACCCAACTTTTTACTGATCTAAATCAACTTTTTTAACGTTGATCGAATCTCAAGCAAAGTTGGTCAAGATGAAGAAAAAGTTGGATCGAGATTACGCCTAAGTTCTTTTTCAATTTTCATTTAAAGTTTGAACTATTCTTGAAAATGTCTTTAGTTAATTAACCCTTTAACGCCCGATTTAGTATTACCCTAAGGTCAACATTACAATGCAATTTGTATTGAAAATAACCCTACAATAGTCACTTTTTTGTCCCTACAGACGTTAAAGGGTTAAATCGATCTCTATATCGCATCCAATTATTGTTTAGCACAACTGGATTTACCATTAGCACATGGGAGGTTACATAACTTGTGTTACAGTCGATCCAAATAAATCTTGAAAGAAACACTTAAACACTAAACTTTCCTTTGTTTTCAAAATAAAGATATTTTTATAAGAAAACAACCTGATGAAAAAGTGACAATTCAACAGCCTTAATATAAATAATTCACCCATGTAAGACATTATTATTTAATTTAAGAGGTTCTATGCCACACCAAGAACATAATTGAAGCGTTTGCATTGCATGAGAGATGACGGGTATGAAAACTGACTGCATAAGCAATCTCATTGTCATTGATTCGAGTCTGCTATAACGCTATTTCATTGAGATTTGAACGTGGCTAAGCTTACCCCGGCTTGGAGGACGCTCCATGTGTCGAACGCATGTTCTTAGGGTACACATCACTTGATGTAGGTAGCAGATTAAGGTTGATATGTGAAGCGGGGCAGAGACTGGTTAAGTTCTACAAGACTCGCTATATAAACGCCATAACTATGATATATAACTATAATTATAATAATTATAATTATATAATAATTATAATTATAATAATATCATAACTATAATATATAACTATAACTGTACTTCAGTTTATTATTAATAATATGTTGCAACTCTTGTTTCATAATATCATTTTTTTTAAACAAAAACTACCCTTAATGTTATTTTTTATTTAGGTTAATTATAAGGTGTGACCTCGATCCAACTTTTTCTTGATCTAGATCAAATTTTCTTGATTTTGATCAACTTTTTTAACGTTGACCGAACCAGAAAAAATTGATTTAGATCAAGAAAAATTAGGCCGAGACCACGTTATAATTTAGAATCAGTATTCTACAAATGGTACGTATTTTGATTGAACTTTTTATAAAAGTAAATTCATTCTAATTCCACTTTGGTAAATACAATTTTTAAGGAAATTAATTTTGGTTCCAAGTTAATGCATATTAGAACTGACTTTTCAAACTGAAATTACAATTTTACGAAAGAATTACTTTTTGTGAAAGTACTGTTTTCAAAACGTTTTACATATTAGCCTTCTAATATATGCATCTTAATACACATACTTATAACATATTGTAATATTGTGCTCGTTTAAGACAACATAATAAAAAATAAAGTATAGGCCAAAGTAAAATATATTAAATATATAAGAAATTACTTCAAAATAAGTTAAACTTAAACTTTTTACTGGTTTGAATTTTTTTGTTTTGTTATTGATCATAATTTGTTAAGTGAAAACTCATAAAAAGTCTTTGCCAAAATGAACAAAAAGAATTTGATATTTTAACATACTTTAGAAAAATGTAAGTTTACTCTGAATATTTATTTTTAAACATTAATAAAAAATATATACTAATATATACTATAATGTACTAATCATACAAAACATATTATTTACCATTCATTTTAAATAACATATTATTTCAAAGTACATTTACGGAAGTTTGTGTAATTGCAGACACACTAATGCTAATTGTAATGCACTATAATCCAACTGCATAGAGTTAACCTTACGGGGGTCGGCAATTACAAACCCTGTCGTTAATGCTAATTGTAATGCACTATAATCCAACTGCATAAATTAAGCTCAGGGTGTCAGTAATTACAAACCCTGTCGTTAATGCTAATTGTAATGCACTATAATCCAACTGCATAAGTTAATCTTAGGGTATCAATAATTACAAACACTGTCGGTAACCGTGCAATAATCCAATGTATTTTTCGGCACCAAAATTACTCTTTTGCTTATATTTAAACGTCGTTATTTTCAAACTAAATTATTTTAACTTCATAAAATTGTTTGAAAATATTTGAACTGAATTTGTGTTGGTCGAAATTCATAAATATTCTGGGAGCTAAATTAATATTTATTTTTGTTGTTATATAAATTATTCGATTTTTTTATTAACATTAAACTTAGAAAAAAATAACATTAATCATCTAACGATAAGAGTTCAATGACTGAGACCGAAATCTTGGAAACACTCACAAAAAAACTTTTGATTGTGAAAAATTCAATTTAATCCACATTTCATTAAACATAAAAGGACGGTTGAGATAAGATTCCCTATCAAAGGTGTCCAGTGAAAGCAGCAAGTTTTTTTTTTATAAATCGGTCGTTGGTGAGGCCGTTAGACCGTAAAACAAACAAACAAACAAACAAACAAACAAACAAACACCGCTTGAGCACCTGTTTCGTCCACCCTTTCGGGTCACCGTAAATATAATCAAAAACACTTTGGTAGACGTTGGCTGAAAAAGTACGAAACAATTTTCACTCACAATGAATGTAATCTTAAAAGGCTATTCTATAATTTAAACTCAGCTCAATTGACACTTTAACTATATCTTGTAACACCGGTGATACACAAGTCTAATATTTTAACCCATATTATGTTACACCAGTGATACAAATTAAGTTAGTTATGTTTTTTAAATACTCTATATATATACGGGTAACTAGTTACCGGTGTAAATAATTTAAAACACAGCTAATTTAATTTGTATCACTGGTGTAACATAATATGGAGTAAGCCATCAGATTTATATATTACCGGTGTTACAGCAAACGGTCGAGTTTAGTTATTTATGTTTGTTTTTGTTAAATAAATATATTGAAGTTTGAGTTATTTTCCAAACAAAATACTCTTACAATTAATCCTACATAATAGAATATAAATATTTTCAATAAATTAGGTTTTCCATAAAGGTTTTATAGCTGAAGGCAAAACTTATGCGAGATATGACTCTATTGTTAAATAATGTTTTAACCTTTTTCATCCCAATGTTATTTAAATGGTACATAGAATTTGTTAATTTTTAATGCTAATTTAGATGGTATGTATTAATTACGTCTATTTTTCATTTTGGGTTAAATCCTAACATTGTAGCATTAATATAAATTTATCGCATTATACATTTGCATTGATATAACAAATTCTATGTTCCATTTGTGGAACATTGGGATGTAACGGTTAAAGCCAGTTGTATAACTTAGATGATTAATAGGGATAATACATTATTGTAAAAAATAACTATTGAATAACTATTAGAGATACATGACACTATTTTATAACATGGTTTTGAATTCATCTTTATAATTTGCAGTATTGTTATAGATTGTATAAAATGATTTTAATGTCCTTTATATCATTTCAATAACTATTAGAGATATATGGCACTATTATATAACATGGTTTAAACGTCATCTATATAATTTGCAATATTGTTATAGATATGGCACTTTTGTATAAAATGATACCAATTATATATTTTAGAAGGTTACTAGGGTTTTAAAATAATTTATATAACTTGTAGCATTATAAGGGAAATGACAATATTGTATAAATTAGTTATATAATTAGTTATAGAATTTAAATTATCCTTAGAGATATGGTATTGTTGTATAAAATCGTTTTAAAGTCATTTATACAATTTGGTATAGTATTAGAGATATGACATTATTGTATAAAATGGTTTTAAATTTAATTATATAATTTTGAACAATATTATAAATATGAGACTATTGTATAAAACAGTTTTAAATCCAATTATATAATTTTGAACAATATTTGAATTATGACAATGTTGTATAAAATGGTTTTAAATCCAATTATATAGTTTGGAATATTATTAGAGATATGCTACAAACCTATTGTATAGAATAGTTTCATAGTGATTTATATAATTTAGAACTTTTATTAAAAAGATGGCACTTCTTTAATATATCATTAAAGAAATGACACTATTGTGTAAAACGAATTATAAAGTCAATTATATTGAGAATACTTTTGAACAAATCGCAGTGTTGAAATATGGGTAATTATCCAAGATAATGCACTATTGTTTAACGTGGTATTTAAGTAGTTCTATATTTTGTACTATATGGCACTATTGTATAAAATGGTTTCAAATAATTATATAATGTGGAGCATTATTAAAGATATGCCGTTATTGTAAAAGAATTGTTTGAAAGCTAATTAAACATTTTGGATTTTTTAAAGATGTGACACTATTGAAGAAAATGGTTTTAAAGTCAATTACATAATTTGGAATATTATTAAATATATGGCACTATTGTATAGAATTGTTTTAAAACCAATTATATAATTTGGAAAATTATTGGAGAAAGAAATAAATTGTAATATTGTTAGATGTATGGCACTGTTCTATAAGATGGTTTTCAGTCAATTATACAGTTTGGAATACTTCAGAGATGGGGTACTATTGTATAAAATGGTAGTAAAGTAAATTATATAATTTGAAAAATTATTAGAGAAATGGAACTATTATTGAAAAAAAATTTAAAGTCAGTTATACAATTTAGAGTATTATTAGAGATATGACACTAATGTATAAAATGGTTGTAAAGTAAATTATATAATTACAAAAATTATTAGAGAAATGGAACTATTAGTGAATTTTTTTTAAAATTTCAATTATATAATTTGGAACATTATTAGAGATATGGTACAAGCCTATTGTATATAATGGTTTTATAGTCATTTGAATGATTTAGAACTTTCTTAGAACGATGACACTATTGTATAACATGCTTTAAAAGTCATTTATACAATTTGAAATAGTTTTAAATATATGGCACTGTGATATGAAATAGGTTAACACCAATTATATAATTAGGAACATAATTGAAGATATGGCACTATTATGTAAAATTGTTTTTAAAGTCAATTCCCCAATTTTGAACATTATTCATTTTATGGCACTTTTCTATGAAATAACTTTAAAGTCATTTATAAAACTTAACATTTTGTTTTATATATGGCACTGTTGTGTACAATTATATACTGTGCAATTGTATTACAAGTATGACAATATTGTATTAAAAGGTTTTATAGTTAATTATACAGTTTGTAACATTAATAAAGATATGTTACTATTGTATAAAATGGTTTTAAAGTAAGTTTTATAATTTGGAACATTACTTGAGATATGGCACTACTGTATAAAATAGTTTTAAAGCCAACTATACAATTTGTAAACGTATTGAAGGTATGGCACTATTATTAAAAAAAGCTTTAAAGTTAGTTATACAATTTTGAATATTATTATAGATGTGATACTTTAAATAAAAAGGTTTGAAAGTCAATTATATAATTTTTCAAAATATTAAAAATATACAATTATATACTGTGAAATACTATTACAAGTATGACACTACTATATTAACACGCTTTCTAGTCATTTATACAGTTTATATAATTAATAAAGATATGGCACTAATGTATAAATCGGGCTTGAAGTAAATTTTATAACTTGGAATATTACTAGAGATATGGCACTATTGTATAACATTGTTTTAAAGCCAACTATACAATTTGGAATATTATTAGAGATATGGCACTACTGTATAAAATGGTTTTAAAGCCAACTATACAATTTGCAGGATTATTGGAGAACTGGCACTGCTGTATAAAATGGTTTTAAAGCCAATTATGTAACTTGTAATTTTCTTAGAGATATAACTCTATTGTATAAAATGGGTTTAAGGCCAACTATACAATTTGTAAACTTATTGGAGAAATGGCACTATTATTAAAAAAGATTTTAAAGTTAATTATACAATTTAGAATGTTATTAGAGATATGATACTATGATATAAAATGGTTTTCAAGTCAATTACATAATTTGTAAAATTATTAGAAAAATGGCAGTATTATTAAGAAAAGATTTTTAAAGCCAATTATACAATTTGGAATATTTTAGAGGTGTGACACTATAGTATAAAATGGTTTTAAAGTCAATTATATAATTTGAAAAAGTATTAGAGATATGACACTACTTTTAAAGTCAATTATACAATTTGAATTCTATTCGAGATATGGCACTATCTTATAAAATAGTTTTAAAGTCAATTATACTGTTTGTAAAATTACTAGAGATATGTCGCTATTATTGGAAAAAGATTTTAAATCCAATTTTACAATTTGGAACATTTTTAGAGATGTGACATTATCATATAAAATGGGGTTAAATCCAATTATATTATATATTATATCATTAAAGTAATGACACTATTGTATAAAATGATTTTCAAGTTAATTTGATAACTTTTGAAAATGTTTACAGATATAACACTACTTTATAAAATAGTTTCATAGCCAATTGTACAATTTATTATATCATTAAAGTATTTGCACTATTGTATAAAATGGTTTTCAAGTTAATTATACAATTTGGAATATTATTAGAGATATGACATTATTATATAAAATAGTATTAAAGCCAATCGTAGAATTTATTATGTCATTAAAGTAATATGACTATTGTAAAAAATAATTTTAAAGTTAATTATATAATTGGAATAGTATTAAAGATATGACATTATTATATAAAATAGTGTTAAAGCCAATCGTAGAATTTATTATGTCATTAAAGTAATAGGACTATTGTATAAAATGGTTTTCAAGTTAATCATATAATTTGGAATATTATTAGAGATATGACATTATTATATAAAATAGTGTTAAAGCCAATCGTAGAATTTATTATGTCATTAAAGTGATAGGACTATTGTATAAAATCGTTTTAAAGTTAATTATATAATTTGGAATATTATTAGAGGTATAACATTATTTTATAAAAGGGTTTTATAGCCAATTGTATAATTTATTATATCATTAAAGTAATGGCACTATTGTATACAATGTATTTAATGTTAATTAAATTTAAAAAATAATGTTAAAAACTCCTAAATGTCTATTATTTTAAGAAATGCAATTTGTTTGCAAAAGTCCTTACAATCTCCAGTTCTTTCATTTCTTTTAAATACAAATTTTACTAAACCTTCAAATAAAAATCTCGGTTAACCAATATTTAAAATTTCTTATAAAATGTAAATGCTAATAAGTAAATACTGAGTTCACAAAAACAAATCCTCAGTAACACCATTGTACAATGGTGTATTCTTAATTTTCAATTAAGCAATCTTTTTTGTAAAATATTTTGTTTTTATGATTTTGAAAAAATGATAAATTTTTATTAAAGTCTACAAATCATCCGCTGCGCCAAGATCCACAGCAATAACAACAAAGACCAAAGGTCATTTATAGAAGATTTTCCAAAACAGCTTAATAATACACATACTATCAATAACAATAATGTGTGAGAGTCAATAGCACGCTGTCTATGTCCTTCAACAGTGTATGCAATTTATAAATCAAATCTTTTCTGAAGAACTTATTTGCTGAATTGTTTCCAAATTTGCTTTGGTTTGTGCTAGCAACCTTACTTCATTTATAGCAACAAGCGTATTCTGTCGTTTCAGTTGCTGAGTAGGCTATCCAGTGTGAAAAAACTGAGTTTTTTGCGTTCAATATTTTATTTTACCTTCTTAAACCAAAGAAGAAATATCTTAAAAAAGTGAGATTTTGTAATAAAACTGAAAAATAAACTAAAAATAAATGTCCTCTTTCAAATGAAAGCTAGCTTTTAGGACTCTAGGCTAATCCATAATAGGTTTATGAAAATCTAAAAAAATTGCATTATTATCTCATTACAAATATAAAAGTTAAATGTGTTTATTTATAATTTAATAAACTCAATGGATTAATTATTCACACTGAGTACGTACGTTATCGTATATTATTGTAATCATATTAATTTATTATATTATATTTCAGTTAAAAATATATATATTTTTCTTATATTTGTGTTAGCTTAAATTAATGTAAATTTAAGGTTCATAAATAATAAACAAATAGATGAATCTAAAAGGCAAAGGCTATATTTATGCATATTACATAATATAAAATATCTTATAAGCATCTTATAAGAAATGCACGAGTAAATGCCAAGCATTAAAAGCTATGCTTGTATGCTAAAATATTTTATAAAATTATGTAATTGTTGAATACAATTCTATATATTATTATAATAACCATTTTCGTTCATTTGTTTTCAATCAAACTCTCTGTAAACCTTTAAAAACCAATCTTTGTTAACCACAAATTTGATCATAAGTTGGCTAAATCTAAAAACTTCTAAACTAGCTATTTTATAGAAATATAATTGTTTTGCTAAACAATTCTTCGGACATTCTACCTTAAAATCGTCAGTTCTTTCAATGGCTAGGCTGTGACATTGATTGTTGGGATGCGGAATTTTTGCACTAAGCACATTTTTGACAAAACATTTTTTTTTCAATATTTGTTTTACAAAGTTTGTTCTTGAGCATGAATATACCTCTGAACAATAATGTGTAGAATATAACTTTGTAAAAACAATCTTTATTGAAATAATAATTTTTTAAGATTTTTTATTTTCGTTTTACAAGTTCTTTTAATTTTATTGAACATGAATTGCTTTATATATAATTATTTAAATAGAAACATACACATA
>JARUHE010337665.1:0-10611 GCA_031471125.1 Archaeomysis grebnitzkii | reverse complement strand
AGATATATATATCTATATATATACAAATTATAGATACAGACACACACAGACACACACACACACACACACACACACAGACACACACACACACACACACACACACACAGACACACACACACACACAAATACATACACACACTCACACACGCACACTCACACACTCACACACCCACACACGTACATTACACATACACACATACATTTTCTTTGGTGTTCTTTCTTTTCTAATCTGACTCATAATTTGTTTTTATCCTATCGAACAAAATCTAAAAATTACTTGTAAACATTTTTTTATTCTGGTTGCTTGCGTAGTTTGTTGAGTGAAGACCGATGATGTTTCATCCTCATTGTACTTTATTAAATTACAAAGATTCATAATCAATGGAAAATCTGCTCATCAAAACACAAATGGGGAGGGAGCAAAGATTTTATTTATCACCATGTTAATAATTTAAAAGACCAATGATGTTAGTCAATTTAAACCATCGTTATTATTATTATTATTGTTGTTGTTATTTTTATTATTATTATTAGTTTTGTTATTATTATTATTGTTGTTGTCATTTTTATTATTATTATTATTATTGTTATTATTGTTTTTATTATTATTGTTATTCTTTTTATTATTGTTGTTGGTATTATTATTATTGTTATTGTTATTGTTATTTCTATTATTATTATTATTATTATTATTATTATCATTATCATTATTATTATTATTATTTTCTTAAGTCAATTGATATCATTGTTAAAAATAAATATTAATAATGTGTCAAAATTTCCATTACATTGCTTTGTTTTGATAAACTTTTTTATATATCTTCTCACACCCGCGCCTGCTCAAGCACGCACATGCATATAAGTATACAAGTTTACATTTGCACACATACGTATACATAAACATACTTTCTTACATGTAGATATACAAGTATAAATATGCACACATACCTATACATAAACATACTTACATACATATAGGTATACAAGTATACATATGCACACCTACTTATACATAAACATACTTACATACATGTAGGTATGCAGGTATACATATACACACATACTTATTATACATAACAATACGTACTTATATGTAGGTATAAAAGTATATATTATGCACACATACGTATACATTAACATATTTACATACATGTAGGTATACATGTATACATTTACACACATACTTATACATATTTTTTTAATAATATTTTTATTTGGTTCCAGTGGATCAGGCTATGGATGCAAGTGCAGCACATCTGGTGTTCCCATCCAAGTGCTAACCAGACCCACGTTGCTTAACTTCGCTGATCAGACGGGAAGCGGCGTTTCAACGTGACCATGGCTGTTGAATCTTATACAAACTATACTTACATACATGTAGGTATAGAGGTATACATATGCACACATACTTATACATAAACATACTTACATACATGTAAATTAGGGTGGAATGATATATTTATTTTAATTTTTGTTGGCCTAATCTAATCTAATCACGTTAATTTATATAGCGTTCCAAAACCACGTAGTGGCCATCTACAACGCTTCACAACAACTTAATAAAATAATACAATTAAATCACACAAAACAAAATCACACACACAACATTCCACAAAAACATTCAACAATTCAAGATAAACTTGTTGAACAGAAAGGTCTTTAGTCGAGATTTAAATTTATTAAAGTTTGTTTCGTCCTGTAGCTCATAAGGCAGTTGATTCCAAATAATTGGCGCAGAGTAACTGAATGAACGAGCCCCTAGTCTAGTATTTATTCCGGCACTTGCAGGAAAGTACGATTTTGAGATCGCAGAGCGCGAGGGGGAAAGTAATGATGATTGAGATTTGAGAGGTAAGATGGGGCCATATTATGTAGAAATTTAAATGTAATAATGAGGATCTTGTAATCAGTTCGCGCAACTACCGGCAACCAGTGTAACTCCGATAATAGAGGTGTTATGTGAGCAGATTTTTGCGCAAAATTTGCCAAAAGTTACGAATTGAAGTTGGAACATTTGTTTCATGTGTAAGTAATAATGTTTATAGGTTATTGAAATATTTGTTTCAATCTTTAAACTATGATGATTATATAATGCCTAATACTAGTGTTTTACCCGTCAAAAATGACGGACTGAATCAAAACAAAGGGATCTCACATTTATTGCTGTTGAATAGCATCTATCATATCTATCGAAATTCAATCGTGACATTTTTTCAACCAACGAACATACCAACAGACAGACCAACCCACCAACACACACTGTGTATTATTATATATGGCGAAACGGAACATGTTAGTATAAATAGTTCGTTTTAAGTTAAAAATGTCTTATCGAATTTACCTCAAAAACTCAGTTGTAAGCTTAAAACAATGTTAAGAAAATTTGAAAACCCTATAATTTGTTTCCCATGAGTGTATAAAATATATATTTAACCATACCAAAGGTCAACTAAAATATGCCAATCAATGTTATAATTTTCCTGCATTTAATCGTCATTAGCGTCATTTTATTTGTTCGAAATCCTTGAAATGCCCGTGGCTTGGACGTATGAAACGTGCATTGTCATTGCAATATTTTCATTAGTTTTATTTATTTTGCTATTCAAAAACACATTAAGACTATGACAAACATCAACGATTGTAAAAACCTTAAAATTGCAGTGAAAATTCACATTTCATACGTCCAAGCCACGGGCATTTCCAGGACTTCAAACAAATAAAATGACGCTAAAGACGATTACATGCAGGACCATTATACCATTGGATTGTCATATCTTGCTTGATCTGTGAGCATAGGGGCCTACTGTTAAGATTTGATGCATAAATAATAATGTTTATAAGTGACACAATTAGTTTGAATTTGTGAAGAATTTAGTTAAACATCGCATATCGTTCGAATCAATTTTTCATAACTGGTAATATATAACTGGTAATAACTGGTAATATAATACGTATTATTATTAAATTAAAAAATAAAATCAATGCACCCCCAAACGGAAAATTTGATTCTGCCTAACATTAGATTCATCGCATCCAAACTAAGACATTAGTAAAAACTATTTTCTTTAAGAAAATATTTGATTATTATTGTTATATATGAACAGACAAAAGTCTTAAGTGGTTTGAAAGGAAGAGTTGAGGAGATGTAGAAATGATAGCGGAGAGTTGAGGAATAAAGAGTCTCTATCTTTGAGACTATTTGATTATATCTTTAATTGAAGATAGTGGTTACGCTCGGCTGCAGCTGCGGATTCCGATTCGTCAAGCTGCGTGTCAAGCGTATCAAGCTGTGGTAAAAGATAAACACCATTCGTTCATCCCAAGGTTAGTAATTTATTTATATGTGTTTTATTTCAAAATAACCTTGCAATTAAGTGAACTATATTTATTTTATATGAAATAAAAAATTAAAACGATCCTCTTTAAGATATAAAAATATTTTTTGGCACTCTGCCAAGAAATCGATCGTCTGATAAATTCTATAACACAGCCAACGCGCCTCAGCTACGTTAAATGAGTATGCGTAGCTCCGGCTTGACAAATCCGCATCCGCAGCTGCAGCCGGCCGTAACCATTGACTTGCCTTTTTGTGGTGTTATATGGCCTATACATTTGGAATTTGGTGTTTTTTGAAAAACAATTTAACGAGGTTGATACTTTTTTAATATTACAATTTTTCTAAAATTTATTGGTGTCCACTGATACTCTCTTCAGTAGAAAGTGTTTTGATCGATTGTCTTTTAGAAAAATTTACCTTATTAGAGAAGAACATTATCATACATATTATATACTACACATCGAAATCCCTAGTTATACAATACGTTCTCGACCCATCTTTTCTTGATACGGGACTAACTTTCTTGTCGTTTGATCAATGTTAAAATAGTTGGTCTAAGATCAACAAAGTTAATCAGAGATGAATAAAAGTTAAGTCGAGATTATGGTTGGTGATATCACATTAATTTACACGGCATTCGAATACTCAAGTGTTTTTATCGACATATTGAATAAATAATAAAGTTATTTGATTAAATGACAAATAAAAACTAAATAAATTGAACAAAAAATTAAATGTTCAAGGTAAATTAAAAAAAAATGATTTCAACTAGCAGACGAAATTTGAGCGGCCATTTTCGGAGGAATCAGTTTCTGGGAAAGACATTTCGTTAGATTCAATTCGCTAAAATGACATTTCGGTTGAATCAATTCGATAAAATGGTATTTCTGAGGAATCAATTCAACAAATTGATATTTTGAAGAGAGAAATTCGGCAGATTGATATTTCTATAAATGCAATATTTAATATTCATAATTTACATTACAATAAACTTGCTTTCTCAGAAATGTAAATTTATCGAATTGTTTTTGTCGAAATTGTAATCAGAGAATTTTTCGAAGAATAATATTTCGATTAAATGATATTTCAGAAGAATCAATTTCGACAAATTGATAATACCCCCTGAGAAAGACATTTCGCTATATTCAATTCGCTAATAATGATATTTCGGAGGAATCAATTTGATAAAATGATATTTCTGAGGAAACAATTCGACAAATTGATATTTAGAAGAAAGCAATTCGGCAGATTGATATTTCTATAAATGCAATATTTAATATTTATAATTTACATTACAAAAACTTGTTCTCTCAGAAATTTCAATTTATCAAATTATTTTCTGCGAAATATACTTTAGTGAAACATTATTTTGTCGAAATTGATTCCTCGAAATATCATTTTGTCGAAATTGATTCCTCCGAAATATCATTTTGTCGAAATTGTAATCAGAGAATTTGTCGAAGAATTACATTTCGACTAAATGATATTTCGGAAGAATCAATTTCGACAAATTGTTAATGTCCCTCCAAGGTTATACCGATTTAACACCGTTACCACTGCCTTTGTGTCACGTTTTCTTTGTATACATAGAAATGATGTGGACGTTTTAGGATTTCAACGTTTCATGATTCTACGTTGCAGGAACTTTCTACGTTTTATTATTCTATGTTTCAGGAGTTTTATTGTAACTGAAGAAATTTTCACAGCATAATAACAATAAAGATTGAGGCTAACAATTCAAACGAATCTATGATTAGTTGTTATGAAATATGTTAAAAATTAACAAATTAATTCACAAAAATATTTTATCAAATTAAAAATTTATTGAAACGTTCTACAATTTATTTTGCTTAAACTGTGTTTTTTAATGAGATTTTTGTTCAAAAGATAACAATTTTTTTATTGGGATTTTTTCAAAAGTTACTTTGCAAAAATTTGCAATAAAGTTTCTAGGAAAGTTATTTTAAAAATGCATTATTAAATTAGTTATAACCTGTTACATAAAAGTTATTTTAAAAATGCATTATTAAATTAGTTATAACCTGTTACATTATTAAATTATTAAATTAAATTATTAAATTAGTTATACCTGTTACATATCGCAAACCGAAAACGTAAAAGTACGTCCGCCATTAAACACTTTTTAGAACTTTTTTACATAACTTTTACAAGCTTTTTTGGGAGTTCCTATAGCTCATCTGATTTATATATATACACTTTGAAAGTCGGGTTAGGTTAGGAATTTTTAGTTTATGTAGCTTGTCTTAGTGAGTATTGAATTGAATCCACTCTGCCGACAGCTTGGATTCAATTCAGGAATTTATTGAACTACACAATAATTAAAATAATTTTGTTGCACTTTACATTAGGAAATGTTAAATGATAATAATATTATCGTTCACCTGTACATGCATACATCACCCATAAATAATAACAGTAATAACAATATCTTCTACCTACGCATCCATAAATCCATACATTCAGTATTATCATTGAAACAGTATTCCTAAAATTTCATAAAATGATCGGAGAAAAGCTGAGTTTTCAATTTATTTTTGAAATCTGTAAGTAATGAAAGCGATCTCAGATTGGCAGGTAAAGCTGACGTAGTATTGTTTTCACACCTACAATGAATTATTGAGTTCCCTATTCTAATTATTATTGTAATTATTATTTCATGAATACTCAATTTGGAGATTTATCAAAACTTCAGTTTTGCTGTCATTTGTTTTTATTTGATGGGTGAGAAGAAAAATTGTAATATCCAATATAAATCTTTTTATTTCTTGAAGTTTGTCTTTTAATGATTGAATGTTATTATCGCATTACATATAGAGTTGGTTGTCATCTGCAAATGCTTCTATTGATATGTTATGCATCTGAACTATTTTGAAAAATGCAATGGTGTAAGCGAGGAATGCCAGTGGTGCTCCATATATCAATTGAGACGAAGGTGAGACAACATTATATATTATGACCGACTGTGTTACGTTTGACAAGTAAGTAGTGAACCAATTTAGTTGTGTTCTTGTAATTTTGAAACCTTAATTAATTTATCTTGACAGATACTATCGAAGGCAGTACTCAAGTACAATAGGCCAATAATTGGGCTCTTTTGTTTATCTATATTGTTTATGATTTCTGAGTATAGCTTAGTTAAACTAGGCCTTTAATTGTTGTACAGTTTTGGTCAGCGCTTCAACAGTTTCACCTTTTGAAGAAGTAATAATGACTGCGAATATAAAACTTTCAATAAATAATTAATAAATAAACTTGAAGCTGCTTCTATTTTTCATGTTAAAACTAATCATTAAAATGTTGATGTTATATAATAATTTAAAGTCCACCATGGAAGCAGGGAACCCGCCTTTAACATGGCGTGACCTATCAAACAACTGATGAGTCATTCCTTCAGACGAATAATTTCTGTAACTTCTGCAAAATCGAAGAATTTGAACTTATACAAAAAATTACAGATATAAATTGGAATTTTTAACGTCTTATAACATTTAACAAGTCTTAGACCAAATTATGAAATATGCTTTATATTTAAAAAGATTTTAATGAAAATAAATGTTAACTCTCCAGCAGTATTAACAAAACATACCAAATAAGCTCATAACAATAGCTAAACTAAACAAGTTTTTTTGTAGAGAGAGAGAGATAGAGTTAGAGAGAGAGAGAGAGAGAGAGAGAGAGAGAGAGAGAGAGATAGAAAGATAGATAGATAGATAGATAGATAGATAGATAGAGAGAGATAGAGAGAAAAAAAAAGAAAGAAAGACAGAGAGATAGAGATTTTATAATTATTTAAATACCATAGACTGTCCTGTGGTTTTCTAGTATTTCAAAAAGAAGGAAGAGATACATAGAATGTCATGTCCTTTAATAAAAATATTAAAAGTGAGTTTGATTCTACCAAAAATTATAAGATTAACTGAAGTTAATTTTTCATATTAGAAGGAGTTTACATAAAATGTTTTCTTTCTTGAATTATTGCTTTATTTTCCTTAATGTTTAATGTTTCTTTTTGTTTTTTGACTTTTTATTTCTAAATTATATTTATGGAAACATTTTAAATGTTCGATCGCCAAACGGGGCTTTGGATGAGCCGGCTAATGTAGAAGCTTATGGGTTGTAGGTGATGGATGCTTAGGCGGTGAGGTGGGTGCCTCGTAGGAGTAAGGAGGCGGAGTCAAAGGTAGACAAGGGGCAAATGGGCGGGGCCAAGGGAAGGCAAGGAGCAAATATTAGCATTGGGAGTTGTGAGGAAACTTCACAGTTGAGTCAGCCACCGAAGCTGAAACATCCCTTCTGAGATCTCAAAACACACACCAACACCACCATGAGAGAAATTCTGCACTTGCAAGCCGGCCAATGCGGCAACCAAATTGGCTCAAAGGTAGGATCATTTTTTCGATCTGCCGCCATTGTTTAAAGTTTTACCGCACTTGTGAATTAAGAGAAATTATTTTACTTTCTAAAGTGACTAAGAAAATCAAATAATTTTCTGTGATTTGTAGTGAAAAGTAAAATTGTGATTTCGAATTATTTTATATGGCCTAAATAAACAATAATATACATTGAAACATTAAATCAAGCATTAACATACATTGAAACATGAAACCAAGCATTAACCTTTTTTCATCCCAATGCTCCACAAATGGAACACAGAATTTATTCATTTGTAATGCTAATTTATAATGATGCTACAATGTTGGTATTTAATCCGAAATGAAAAATAGACTTAATTAATACATACCAATAAAAATATCTCCCTTTTCATATATAAATTAGCATTAAAATGAACAAATTTTATGTTCCATTTGTGGAACATTGGGATGAAAAAGGTTGATATACATTGAAACATGAAATCAAGCATTAATATACATTGAAACGTGAAATTAAACATTTATTAAATAGTTTATAATAAACCAAACATATATTTACTACTCTAAATAATTATGTTTAGTATTAATCAGCTAAAATTAAAAGAAGAATATTTTTCATTTAGTTTATTTAACATAAGTGATACACCCTCATAGCTTTACCTAAATTATAAATAAATATTTATTTAGTCTTTTACTTCAATATTTAGTTACAAAATATAAAAAATAAATTAAATTCCTATATGACATAAAATATTGTTAAAACTTGAATTCAATGAATTTAGCAAGTATTAGAATGGTTTTTATTTCACAGAATGTATGTGACATGTGACAAGTATTTTGAATTCATTTGTTTCCAATAAAAATGTTTTTGTCACCCATTAAATAACTTTCCAAGTTTTAAAGTAAATATAAAAAGCTAATAATAAAATCGAATTAAAACAATATATCCTCAATAGCACAAGTGAGGTAAGGCACATTCAAATAGCATAGAGCTTACCTCACTTGTACTATTTTGGATCTATATCAAGTTCAACCTGCAATGCAATTTTGTTTCAAAATAAAATTGTTGAAAAATTATAAATAAAAAAACTTAATGAAAGCCTGAAATTAATTACCAATCTCAATACGTTTTTTGCTCTAAAAAATCATTTGGGTTTCTCAATTTTAATTTTTCAAGGCTAACATTTTAAACTAAAGATAGCGATAGTTTTAAAGAACAATTTCTTCTCATTTAAATATTTATTTAAATGAAAGAAACAAACGCATCAGATTTGAAAGTAATAAAAAACAAACGTAATTTGTTTGATTATATAATTAGACCAAAGTCAATTTAGGATTTCCTTTTCATTTAAATTAAAATACACTTCAGACAAATTCAGTTGTTTAGGCTATAGTATTTTGGCTGGTTATGCAAGAAGTATCTTTCAGTTGTCACCCACAAGTGTGGTTGCCATTGTTACAGGAGATAGGATTGTGGTTACCATGGTTACAGGAGATAGGATTGTGGTTACCATGGTTACAGGAGATAGGATTGTGGTTACCATTGTTACAGGAGATAGGATTGTGGTTACAACACCAGGTCGGAATCCGCCGTTGTAGCACGACAAGGCCATGTAGGGAACAATTTCACTTGGATAGAATTGTCAATTTTTGTCTCCGTAATATAGTCATTGCCAAATACCACTTTACAAATGATTATGTATTTTAAAATGGTATTGTTTTATTTACATAGGTTATAACAATATATTAATGCATAGTTTTTATGCAAAAGTGTTTGAAGTAGAATAAGTAGTTCTTTCATATAATATAATTGAGCACTTAACATTCTGTTTTAGGAGAAGTTTAAAACTTATTTAAGTCATACAAAGTGTGTGAATATAAAATTATTTAAATCCATACATTAAATTTAAAATAACTAAAAAATAAAGTAGGAATGACGATCATTAAATTAGCATTGCAATAAACATACAACCTAAAGTATATAAATATAACCTTGGTTTTTATTGAACGTTAACTAGTTGCGTAGGAAGTGACGATGAAAAACATTTTAGTATTTATTTCATACTTTCATGTTAGATAAATAAAATAAATATAAAATTGGTCCTACAATTCAAAATATTTGAAGCTAGAATAAATATATTTGAGGTGACATTAGAGAGAGAAAATTATGTTAGAAAATAATTAATATAAAAAGAAATTATCAAAATTTTTTAATTCCAACTAAAAACTTGATTTAAAGTTAGGCGTAGGTAGGCAAGAATCGCCTTTAACACTGAACGCATGAACAATAGTTATCGTAAGGCTTATACACACCAAATATACAATTGAAGTTAGCCCTTGTTGTGTGTGTCAATTCCAGTGCCAGGTGTCTCTAGGGCTCTGTCAATTGGAGAGGTAGTGCGTCGCTTGGGTAGGCAGGGCGTCACTTACGTAGGCGTCAATCTCAGAGGGCGTAAAGAAAATGGGGTTACATAGGCGTTGACGCCAACGCAAATTTGTGGTTAGTCATACGTGGAAGCCGTGTGCCCTTATTTGACGTCTTACTTTTTGGTCTTTAGGAAATTTTATTTGTTTGAAATTTGTTCATCAGCCTCAGGATAACAAGAAGACAAATAAAAAAGCAGTTTCTTAATAACATAAATTTAAATACCTCAAAAAATGCCAAATGCCTTGATTTTGTTCAATTTAAATGCCTCAAAAATGCCAAATGCCTTGATTTTGATAAATTTTATTGCTAAATAACTTTACTTATTTGGGCAAATGATGCTTTTGCTTCAAAACTGATGTCAGCTGTTCAAACTTTTACCTATAATTTATTAATTTTTTTATTTATTTACCTTTAATTTCACTAGTAATAAAACATGTACTTGTAAACACTTATAT
>JARUHE010337654.1:0-10611 GCA_031471125.1 Archaeomysis grebnitzkii | reverse complement strand
GCATGGAATTTTACTACTGTTTATTTATTTTCTGGGATCTCTTCGCGTACCGGCAGACCATGGCTTGCGTACCGGCACCGGTACGCGAACCACTCTTTGAGTAGCACTGCCATAGAGCTTACCTCACTTGTGCTATTGTCGATCCAATTTATATATGATTATAAATAATCTTGGCTCTTCCTTGTTGTTATTATTATAATTATCATTGATGGTATATTTAACATTATTACTATCATTGATATTACCAACATAATTATTATCTGTATTATTATTGTTCTTATTGTTATTATTTTCATTGCACTGCATTAGTCATTACACAACATCATTGCATATTCACTTAATTAATAAAGTAATTTTTCTGCAATTTCCCAACACACAAAATGAAGAAATGATTTTGCGCGCCACAAAGCTCCAACATAAACATCGGGTGAAATGAGGCAATAAAAGTTGATGATGAATTGTCTGTGTGATTAAAGCTCCTTCAAAAGCTCAATTAACACTTCTTTAATGTTTGTAATTGCTTAATTATTACTCCCTTTCGCTGCCCTCTAGTCTTGCTGCAGTTGGTGCAGGAATGTTTTGTTGTAATAAAAGTTTTATTCACCTTTGCCTGCAAATAATTTTTTGTGGAATTTATTTTTTATTAAAATAACATATTTTTCTTACAATTCATGAACAGTAAATCAATAAATTTAATTAAGATAGTAATGACCAGAAAAAAATCATTTAGTATATACATTATATAATTTGGTTTAAATTGTTCACAACGACTAGATTAGATCCTATAACTTTTTCAAATGATGGACACACGTTTGATTTCTTTCTCTGCAAACATATAGTGTGATCTTTTAGATATAATTGTTGGTCTCCAGTCATGGGTATTACCCAATGGGCATTTTAATGTTGTCACAACATTATTACAATGATGTTTTAAAATATTCTAACATTTATACAACGTTGTATTTTGCAAAACCTTTGTCATTGGAAATAGTAATGAAGCCAACGTTGTATGAACATTTTACAACGTTGTTTAAACGTTATAAAAACTTTCCGTACACATTTTACTCTAACCAACTTCAATACAACGTTATATGAACGTTTTAAAACAACGTTGTTTCAACTAACCATTGCTTAATGTTTATGAAACGTCTGTTTATAACTATTCCACAACAAACCTGTACTCAACGTTCCATTGACGTTGTTATGTAACCATAGATCAACAAACGTTATAGTTGAAACAACGTTGTTTTAAAATGTTAATACACCGTTGTATTGAAGTATTTTAGACTAAAAAGTTGTTATAACGTTCAAACAACGTTATCAAATGTTTATACAACGTTGGTTTCAATACTAATTCCAATGACATAGGTTTTGCAAAATACAACGTTTTAATAACGTTTGTATTGGGCTTGTTCCTTAACAAACCTCAGTTCAACTTTCAAACAATGGTTGAAGCGACATTGGTTTCCCACTGGGTATAGTCTACGACTTTAGATAGTAAATACAGCTCATTTAGAAATATTTCTTTTAGTATACATAATTATTTCTCGTATCTTCGCAATATCTATTGGTTTATAGTTGGTTATTATACATAAATATTTAAAACATTCAATTAAAAAATGTTTTTGTGTGGAGGATCTTTATAGATACTTATATATAAGCGTATATATATTTATAAAAAATAAATATCATTTGTATTTTTTTATAATTATGTATAATTATATTTAAAACCCAATGATAAATGAGGATAATTATCAAAGGAAACATTTTTTTTCGTGGCAACAATGTAGACCTACTACAAATATATATAATTGGAAATTACGAATAAAGATACATTCTGACTGGGAGTGTATTACAAATTTTCACGATCTTGCTATATAGGTTGAATTTTATTTTAATGACTGATCTAATAAAATCTTTAAATATAATAAATTGTTGCAAGATAACATAAATTTACAAGCTAAATAAATCAAAATAATTTTAAATAGATTTAATAATTTTGAAGATGCTTTCGTTTTCTTTTATTAAATATTTTATTGTATTTATCTGTGTTTTTGTATCGTCATTTATCTTCGGTTGTGAAATCAACATTTTAATTCGTTATTTATTTGTTTAATTACGTTATTAAAACTTCGATTTTCAATAATTAATTTCATTTTCTGAACTAATAACTTAATTTTCGTAAATTATTACTCAAGTGTTAAATGATAGAAAAATTGGTTTAATAAATTGCTGACAATCATTTTCAGCATCTGATTGATCGATCAATTTAACAATGTTTGGCTTGATTGTGTTTTGTAGATTTATATTTTACATACAATATATAAACGTTGAATACGTTGTAGAACTTTCAGTGTAATACACATAGCTACTGCATGATCTTTCACAATCTTTTGCATGGTTCAGCAAGAGGATAAACAAATAATTAAAGGAAGGAAAGAGAATTGAAGAAAGTGAGATAACAACAAAATAATACGAGATAATTGGAGAGAGGAAGATAATCACAAGAAAATAAAAAATTGAAGAAAGGTAAAAAATCACAAGAGAATAAAAAAGAATTGGAGAACTAAAGATAATCACAAGAGAATAAAAAAAATGGAGAAAGAGAGATAACCTCAAGAGAATAAAAAAAATTGAAGAAAGGGAGATAACCACAAGAGAATAAAAAATTGGAGAGAGAGAGATAACCTCAAGAGAATAAAATAAAATTGAAAAAAGGGAGATAACCACAAAAGAATTGTAGAAAGGGAGATAATCACAAGCGAATAAAAGAGAATTGGAGAAAGAGAGATAACCTGAAGAGAATAAAAGAGAATTGAAGAAAGGGAGATAATCACAAGAGAATAAAAGAGAATTGGAGAAAGAGAGATAATCAAAGAGAATAAAAAAATGGAGAAAGAAAGATAACCTCAAGCGAATAAAAAAGAATTGAAGAAAGGGAGATAACCACAAGAAAATTTTAGAAAGGGAGATAATCACAAGAGAATAAAATAGAATTGAAGGAGAAAGAAAAAGAATGTTATCCTTCCTCTCATGAATGTCGGCGTTGCTTCCGAAAGGCGAAGATTGATTCAGATATTCGAATTTGCATCTCTTTTCGTTTTATTGATTATGTCAAAATTATTATTGTTATAAGAACCAAAATATGTTCAAGTTAGCATTGCGAACAACTCTTATTATGTGTGACTAATTCGTCCATACAGGCACTATGACATTTATTATAGCCCAGTTCAATTCTAAGTCAAAGATAGAACAATCTGTTATAATTTATCAAGATTTAAATTAAATTTATATTATTATTGTGAAATAGAATTTATATTTATTTTTGAATTTGGTTTAACATATAAGGTGAAAAAAATTTGCTTGTAGAATTAGAGATTTATACATCTTATATTCCTTCAAATATAATTATGATTCTACAATTTTTGTTATGATTAACAATTTATGTTGAAATGTTAATACTTAATGGAATATTACGGTTCTTACAAGTATGAAATGTATCTTCACTTTCTCTATCATATTGTACATTGGAACTTTAAATTTATGCTTAAAAACTGATAAAAACAAGTTTAGTTTATGTTTTGTACAGCACGTACAGTACGTTAATGCCTCATAAAAACTTCATGTGCCAATGGAAGAATTTGTATAACATTTTTCAAGGTTTACAAAGAATTATATATTTTATATGAAACTAAGAATATGTTTTTAGTATTTAAGATAATTCTTTTTTCTATGCTATTAAAACAGCCCAGCATGTTTGTTTCTAATTAAGTGTTGTCATATAGAGTAAAATGGTCAAATTACTGTTGAAAACCCCCAACGTATGGGACGATATAGGTCCTCAATAGATCACTTAGAAAGTAACTTATTTATAAATGATTTTTAACAAATACAATGAATAATGTTTTGTTAACGATCACATACAATCTTAAAAACAGGAACTTTTTATATGTAACATTTTAATAATTGTGTGAAGAAGCGTTATACTATGACTACATATATTAAGCACGTTAGGTAATACGTTTGAATAATGTATCATTTTGAGAGTTACTGAGAAGATACAATGTTTATCAAGAGGTGACATCCACTCAGAATAGAACGTTTGCGAACTTCAAACGCGCTCTAAAAAACGAGTTCATTCAGGGGGCGTGTATAAACTTGTATATACTTCAAGTTTTTCACATACGCACCTTACAAAGAACGTTCGTATCAAGTTTGGCACATACTTGCGTCGTATGTATCTTACAACAAACAGTCGTATTAAGCTTGACACAAGCTAGTGTCGTATGCACCTTAAAACAAACGTTCGTAATAGTTGTCACAAACTTGCGTCGTCTTTACCTTATAACAAACTTTTGTATCAAACTTGTCAGGTTAATGGTAGGATTGTTCTGAGTTTCGTGCAGGATTTTATAATATTTCTTAAGAATTTACTATTAAGGAGTTTCTTAAGTTCCTAAAAATCTTAAAACATGTTAGGCTCAGGTCTTTGATAAAGAGACACTTGGAAAACAAACACGTTTTATTCCAGATCATTTCTGGTGATGGGGGGATATACCGTAAACAAACATACTTGCAAAAATATTTTTCTTCCGTCTAATTCCCATGTTTAAATGGGATCACTGTTCCTCCGTAGTATTTTCTACCTTGCTACACAATCTTCTCGTAAACCGTTTTTTGGCAAATCTTCCCATAATCTATCTCTCCATCCATCTAAGTTTTAGTCTTCCTCTTCTTCTTTAACTTCTATAACTGTGTTCATTATTTTTCTCCCTACCAGTTCAATCTCCTTTCTTGCGATTGAATTGCAAGTTATTTTAGTTTTTCATTGCTAATAATACATAAAATGTTTGGAAATTATCACAAAGTGTTCTATTTTCTATCTGTATTTTTTTAATTGTGTCAAATATGTTTAGTGAAAATTGTATTGGTGAGGCTGTATATTGAATAAAATCCTTGCACAGTTTTTTTATGATAATCAGTTGAAAACTAGTTCAGATTTGTTTTCATTCAAAAAACCTTAATTTAATACAATAGATAAATTATGTATGTTATTGTATTTTTATTGTTGCTCATAATACAAAGAATATGTACTTTTCATTTAAATATATTATTTTTATATGCAGTATCTGTACTGTTATATCCAAAACATTAAATTCAATTAATACAGTTATAATATAGTTAAAAATAATAATAATTAATAAAAAATATAGTTAGGTATACCTTATTTAAAAGAGTTAATTCAAAAATAAAAAAATAAAGTTCTCTACTTATTGTGAAATAAATGTATTTATACAATCTATTAATGTAAATACCATAAGAAAAAAGTTCTCGAACAGTATTGTTAGTGCAATGAAGAATAGGTTTCTATATTGATACAAATATTGATATCTAATACGGTGTATAAGATTTTTTTTTCAGTAAGTTATTAAACGCATAATAACTTATTTTACAAAATAAGAAAGACTAATTCAATTTAGTTTTAACATTGTTAACAACTTATTATTTTAAGAAAACATATTAAATAAAAAATTAAATGTTAAACATACATATTAAATTATGAAACTGCACCTACATCATTAAATAATGAGATGCTTACCTCAAATATGACAACTATTTATGGTGGGTGTAAAATACTCAATAGGTATACCACACAAACATTGTAATCTTAAAACTGCATTGAATAAGAAAAACTATGAAAAGCTCAAATACCATAAACTTTTGTATTCATTTGTAAGAAATACATTTTAATGTTAAAAGAAAACTGTTGAATGTATAATCGTATTATGAAAGACATATAGGAAATATGTATTGTTGAACTATTTTACAATTAAAAATGCAATACATAAACTGAGGAAAATTTAAACTGAGACAATGGGAACTATTAAGAAATATATTTTGTTATCATTATTATAAAACAAACAAATGCGAAGAATTGTGTTTGTTTATTTAAAACAAATTCCATCTCATTACTTATAAATATGCAATAATGAGACTGTAGTTACAAAATAACGGTCGTCAAATGAAATGGGGAAATTTTCTCAACAAAAAGGAAATTCGATGAGGTGTAATTTTACTTATTTTAAGAGTAATAAATAAACGCCCTTTTTTAGCTCTTCTTCCTTCTTTTATTTTGTTTCTTTATTTTTTTTATTAATACAATTTTTTAATACAATTTTTTTTTGTTTTGCTTTAGATAAGTTTAGCTAATTTTTTAGTTTATTTATTATACAACATGTGTAGAACATGGATTTTATGTTCTTTAATGCTATAATTATACTAAATATGTTTATCTCTAAAGAATAGACAAAGTCTACTTATGCTTGTTTTATTTATTTGATATTAACAGTAATCATTACCAGACTGTATTTAATTTAAGAAAATGCTAAATGTATTAAAAATAATTCAGTTAGATGTTTCGCAACGTTGGAAAAGTTTATATTATAGATTAAAAGATAAATTTGTATAAAATAGTTTTAGTTTCACAACATAATACATAACTTTAAAAAAAATAATATGAATACATACCTTAAGTTTCATGTAACTTCCTTCATTAATTTATAATTAATGTAACTGTAAAAATGAAAATCAAACACATTTACCAAAAACAAGTTTTAGAGGTGTGTAGTTTTGTATTTAAAGATGCTACACCTTCAATAAATAAGCTTTATAAGACACTCTTTGAAGTCGTATTGCATAAACGTCATTTGTAGAAGACTTTAAGCAATGTCTGCATTCAATCTCCTTTGATTTAGTCAACCTATAATTTATAATTTACAGATTAATAAGGCTTATGATTATTTTATTTATCAATTAAATGAAAGAAATATTTCACGGAATGTTTCAAGTATTTCCTGAAATGTCAAAGGATATTATTCAAACAACTTCAGTGAAATCTAACGGTATTGATGACATTTTTGCTTCATTGAATTGTCATCATCGCTGACAATCAATATTGGTCTCCTCGTGGCCTGTGATGTACGGCAGTCGGTTGGTTTTATAAAACAATATTTTTTGTTACAATAGTTTTTATTTGAGAGCAATTGAGGAAATGTAAACTACTTTTTCAACTTGAAGAATTTGCTCTAAAATTTGCATTTTGTGACGTTCTTAACTTTTGAAAATTTTCAAAGAGTTCAAACCAACATTTTATTTTGGAGGTAACATGAATTTTATTTAAGATGAAATAAATAATTGTCAATGCTACGAAACATAATTTAAACGATTTTTCATGTAAGCATTTTCTCTTAATATTAGAATTTTGTTTGTGATCTCTTGTCTCATCTATTCGAAAATTATCAAAGTTATTTGTTTGTGACATCATTTTTATTAAACATTCTAATCAGTCACAACTTTAATTCACTTACGAGTTTTATGTTACTTGTTTTCTTTTGTTTTTATAAATACCATGACTTGTATAATGTTTATGTTATTATTGCAATTTTATTATTGTTTTTTATTATAGCTATATTATGCTTTTTTTCTGATTTTTGCAGTAATAGTTTATTAGTTTGTTATTGTTGAAACAATCATTTCATGTTATAACTTGGTAAGTGTTCATTATCAAAACAAACTTGCAACGCCATTTTAAGCTTAGCTGATTAAGATAAGTAAAGAAAACTCTCTTATAAGATTATTTGTTGTTAATTTTTTGATCAAAAAATTAAAATGAAAATAATTTAGTGGTACGTGTTCTAAATGCACAAACTATGTTCAGATTTATAATGTGCTTTTATACAAGGTTGAATGATTACATGATTTAAATTCATAATAAATGAATTTATTTACACACTTGTTAAGGTGATTATACCACACACATCAAGTAATTTTGTATACACCACTTGATGTAATAACTGTGAATGTACATTTGATGTAATAATATTACATAAACTGCCTTGATGAGCTCAATTGAAAGATACATTTTATTTAATGGTATTATGAAATATACTTTTTGTACCTTTTTTATTTAATTAGAAAAGAATGTATTGAATAAGTGTTATCAACTAATTTTATGTTGTAGGTATTATTTGTATAAATTACAGATATTTATATAATTCTTAATAAATAGTAATGAAATTCGACATTATGTTTAAAAATGTGAGTTGTTTCCAATGCATCGTACATTTTCACATTAGAATGTTCAATGTTTTAATTTAATTGTAATACTCCATTGTGTATAAGTTGTATAATTAATTTGAAATTTAATAATGCAAAACTAAACTTTTAGATCAAGCAATACAACAAACAGAACAAATATTGAACAACATGTTTAACAGTTCAGGCATAAATTTTACAAAAATAAAATAAATGTATAAAATAAAATAAAAACTAGGGGAACTTTTGAAATTTAACCTCTGTTCTAGAACTCATAACAAACAAAGCTAAGGGTAGAGTACATACAATAACAATAACAAATTATTTGGAATATAAAACATTTTGTTTGCAACAATATCTATTTTGCAACATTATCAAGACCTTGATACCTCTGATTAGTCACTAAAAAGTATTAGTCATTCAATATCAAGAAACAATGAAATAAAACAGGAAAATGATTATTTGGCATTTTGTTCTGCCAACAATATTTCTATATTTAAAAATAAATCATTTTACATATTTGAACTTTGAAACAAATACTTGATGTGAATTTATTTTTTGTTAGCGTAATGTAACATATTCGTAAGACTGAGTTTCCATGTTTTAACTTGCCGTTCAATATTTATTATTTATATTTTAATTATAGTTTATTTTTATATTTGAGAGCTCAATTATTTTTAGAAAAAAAAGTTTTTATCTGAAGTTTTATGTATAACAGACATATTCAAGATGGAAAACATTTGCTTCCTTACTGTAATGTTGATTAATTATGATTCGTGTTCGAATCTCTCAATCGTTAGTTTAACCATAATAATTTTAAATGATTGACTTATACCCTTAATTTGTAATAAAGCATTTGTTACTTTAAACATAACAATTTTAAATGATTAACTAATACCCTTAACTTGGATTAAATCATTTGTTGATGGAAAATTGTATTCAAGGTCGTGAGAAGATTTGTCTTGGGGCATGTTTCCCAAAAGCTGTTGTGGTGTCACAAAAAATTACCACACTTTAAACTATGCTTTAGACTGGTCAATATAAACCTGAGTTAATGGTAGTTAACGAACAGTTTATGACGTGAAATTGTTTGCAGGTATGTTTCGTTGAATGTGAATGACTAACGAAGTTTCTCAGGTAATATTGTATCACTAAAACAAGGAAATATCGAAAATAGCAATAATTTAGATAGCTGTTATCTCCAACTAATTATTGTCATAAGTAACACAGACCCACTACCACACATGATAGTGTTTATCTTGTAGATTATATTTTACCAATTATGCAAAAATTGTATGCATAATAAAACAACAAACTAAAGCTTGGTCTACCAACATCAACACATAAATCGTACATAATTGTTACACGTGTTTAAATCTTCCAAATAAGTCTTTAAGAAACAACAAATTTTCAATTTTGTTTCAACTTCATTAAAAGATATTTGAACATTCGCCAATACTTCCTTGGATCTACGTGCCAAAGTGCAAACGCAATGGTGGATGCAAGAGTAAATATGACCTAAAGATAGCCTATCAGAAATACAAGAATAACAGTTGATAAAATCTATTTTTATTCCTCTCGTTTTTATGTTTTACTAAAAATTTGAATTTTTCATCGTGTTATGTTTTCAAAAGACATTATCTTATCTCAAAACTATTGTTTTTGATAGTATAATCTATCTGAAGCTCTTCAATTTTTTTAAACAAGTTGATAGCTTGAATAATCTATTATTAAGCTACGTTACAACAACATTTCATTAATTTATCTCCGTTTTATACAAACCCACACACTCGAATACACATACACACGCACGCACTCACGCACACACACAAACACACACACACACAGAAACACACACACACACACACACACACACACACACACACACACACACATACATACATACATACACATACACACACACACACACACATACATACATACAATGGCAGTGTATATAAAAGTTTAAAAATAAATGTAACAACCAAATAATTGAATGTAATATTTTTTTTGTTTAACGTTGCTATAACTTTATAATATTTCTTAAATATTTTGAAATAATTGAAATTAGGTTTTAAAGTTGCTTAAAATAAATGTGAAGTTGCCAAACTTTGTACTCGGTGACTTTAATATTTTATGAGTTGAGGTTTAACATAAAATCTATAGAGTTATTCAGAATTGTAACACTTAGATTCTTCCTTCAATTGAAAGGGGCTTCTCTATGTAATGCTACAAACATTGCACAATGGCCAATTTATCAAAAAGTTGGGTCATACATTCGGATAATCTTGACAAAATCTACTCAATAAAGGAATAAAAACTCATATGTTACAGTTACTTTTGAGACATATTTAACTGTTAAAATTAGAGCCATTACCTTATAAGCAACGTTATGGAGAAACACAGATTATTGACATTTTGTCCCATGAAAGAATTAAAGATAATGCATATACAAATTTTACATTGAATAAAGGTATTTGCTAAGAAGAATTGCAAGGATCGAAACATAAACATTGA